>VYZU01079557.1:13856-27575 GCA_013401355.1 Ceyx cyanopectus
AAAAAAAAAGAAAAAAAATCCCTTTCCTTCTCTGACCCCCTTGGCTCCCAGCTATCCAGGGTGTGCAGAAGCACAGAGCCCGGGGAGCGGGTGCTCTGGCGGGTGGGGATGAGCTGCAGGGATGCGCTGGGGGATGCGGGTCCAGCTGCGAGGCAGCGGGACGGGGCTTTGCCCTCCAGCGTCGGGCTACCTGTCACTTCCAATGACTTCTTCTTCAGCTGTTCGTGTGGCTGAGCAGGATGGCCTGCAGGTGGCCCAGTAGCTAACTGTCTGCCGAGCTGCTGGGGAGCTGCCTGTGTGTGTGTGACCTGAATCGCAGCGCTTGGGCTCTGGGTCCTGCTTTACATGCAGCGTGCGTGAGAGGCACCGAGCAGCCCCGCTGATGCGGCTGCTGGAGAGCCGCTAGTGCTGCGACACATTTACACACAGCACCTCTGTAATTTGTCTCGACGTGATATCATCTTTTGTCTCGGCAAACTGACCCTTTTATCTGTCTCCGTTCCGCTCTCTCTAGCGCATCCCCCGTTCGTGCCAGCGGTGACAACGGGCAGGGCACAGGAGGAAGAAATAGAATATTCAGGTGGTGATAGCAGAAATAATAACTGACTTCAGAGTTGCTGTTTTGAGGAGTTTGTGGATTTCTTGTTGTGCTTGGTTGGTGTTTTTATTTTTATTTTTTTTTAATTGAAAAATGCATCTGCATTTGAGAAATCCTGCCTATATTACATCATTCTTCTTCTTCAACTATTTGAAAACTGCTCTTTATCATTTATCTCCCTAAATACATGACAAATAAGGTCTTAGATTACAGCTCCTTGTTTTAAAGCAGCACTTTGCATAAGTTGCNATTAGGGTTTTTACAAGTATGTTTCCCCATACAAAAGCATGTAAAATGGGATATTACAGTTGATTTTTAAAATAATCCTAATTGTCTTTGTGAACTAATTGTTCCTTTACACTTGTGATAAAATACTGGGATTGATATAAGTTGGTATCTTCCTGAAGGGAATTTTCTTTCCTTTTCTGCTCATGCCCTGCTGAAGTATGTACTACTCTTCCCCAGTAGAGGAATCCTTGGAGAGCAGCAGAGAGTGATTCTCACACTGAGGAATTTCCCTTTTGCAGCACAGAGAGTTTATTGTGGTCATGACCATGCAAACACTGCAAAATGAGGCAACTTCAGTCATCTCTGCTTCCCTCTCCTGTTGACCCCAAGATATTATATAGGAAATGAGACAAGAAAAGAGTTGGCTTTCACAATAACAGCTGAAAATAATTTTATTTAACAACTATGTCATGTAACAGAGTAAGTAATCTAAATATAGATTTGATATGGAAAGTTGAAATGCCACATTGATACAAAATACATACAATAATGATCATTTGAATATAGAAGAGAAGAAAAAGAAAAAAAAATAGGAAGGTACTGAAGGTCAAAATTAGGATTACTTCAAAGACAGTAACAAAGGAATTGCTCCACTGAATTTTCACCTAACTTGTGTTCAGCAACTAAATTTCAAGGAAAGGTTGAACAAGGATTGCTGAAACACTTTTCAGTTATCTTGGTCAATAAATTGAACTTTTAAATCTGTACAGATTAATTGGATGTAATCAGCCCATGTTATCTCAGCTGAGCAAAGGCAAAAATTATCTTTGTTGGCTACTAGCCAGCCAAGCTGCTTCTTTTTACCCAAAGAAAGTCCCACCTCATCTGTCTTGCACCTCTGACATTTCTTAATCCTATAACTTTCACTTAGCATAATGCTAAACTGACCTAACCTGCCTGTAACAGTAGCTCACATATGTTAAACTACTATTTATTTTCTTACCCTATTATATTTCTCATGCTTATGTGACATCCTATATTATCATAAATTAAATACTATACCTAGACCAACTAAGAGTTAGAATTAAATGATAGGTCTGTGCTGTTCCATAAATATTTTAGGATTTAGGTTAAAGAGTTGTAATAATAATAATAATATAATAATAATAATAATAAAATAAAATAACAGTTTATAACTTTTTTGTTTTCTTTTTCCCTTCTCCCTGTAAATTGATAGTTTGTGAGCAGAATTTTAAAAGTGGTACCATGGGCTCTTGTGACAGATTCTTCAGCTTTTTTACTGAGGGTTTATGAGACATGTCAGAGCAGTTATCAGCAGGCTACAATTCTGTCAAGGGCATTGTCTTGAATAGCTTCTTTAGACCTTTTTTCTTTCATCCATTCTCCAATAACGTAGGGGCTGAAAACAATATGAAAATGGTTCAAATAAACAGGATTACTGTGATAAGAAGGTTTATGAATAATGTATCATATATGAAACTGTTAAGGGTTAATATTTCTAACTTTTCCTTTCAGATGCTTGGAGGGGCAAGTATTTTTTTTTCCCCTCTGTCCTCTCACTCTCTTTCTGTCTTTACCTGTTTATTTCAGCTGTATCAGAGGAATCTGAAATTCTTAGTTGTGTTTTTCAGCCTATTTTCCAATCAGAGGATGAAATTCTGATTGTCTCTTGGCAATGGAGAGGGGCTGTTTCCAAGGGCCTGCATTGAAAGGATGAGGGGTAATGGGTTTAAATTAGAGAAGAGTAGATTTAGACTGGATCTCAGGAAGAAGTTGTTTCCCTTGAGGGTGGTGGCTCAGTGGCACAGGCTCCCCAGGGAGGTGGCTGAGGCCCCATCCCTGGAGCTATTGCAGGTGAGGTTGGCCAAGGCTCTGAGCAGCCTGGGCTAGTTGAGGGTGTCCCTGCTCCCTGCAGGGGGCTGCACTAGATGCCCTTTGGAGGCCCCTTCCAGCCTTAAATATTCTCTGATTCTATAATGTCATGCTAGGGTGTGTGATTGTCAGAGTCTAAAGCTGTGATAAAAGTTCACAAGTTAGTCTGTGCTAAAGTGTTATGCAAATCATGGGAATATAACAACAAACAGGATAAATAAATAAATACATTCCTATAGCCACAGGAAAAAAAATAAAAATAAAAAAAAATAAGATTTCTAGCTTAAATATAATAGAATTTTATGAATTCGTTTTAAACATTTGAATTTATCTTGGAAGCTATGGAGGCAAATGCCGTGCCAGTGTTTCGGGATGAGAAAGCCTGTGTGAGCATCAGAAGCAAGTGGGTCACGGGCAGGCAGAGTTCAATAAACAGAAGCATATGTGCCCTGCAGTGCATCTTGCCTTTCCCTCCAGCAGAGGCTGGCTCTGGCAGCTCAGCGGTGCAGCGCTCAGCCCCGCGGTGAGCACTCCTGACCTTTACCACAGCAAAAAGCTGCTGACACCGGGGGACCTCCGAGCCTGCCAGGTGCCCTCCTGCACCTACCGCTGCTGATGCTGCAAGGGGGAGGAGGTGGGGACTGTGGCATCACAGCCTGGGCTCTGCAGGACCGTGGGGAGGGAGCTGTGCTTGTCCCCTCTCTCCAGTTCTGCTCTTTGGTGCCTTTTGGGATTTGGCTGAATTGGTTGAAACAGCAGCTCTCCTAAGGGAACTCCAGATGGGGGTGAGGAAGGTGCTGGCATCACCTGTCCTCAGGTTCCTGGCTGTAGCAAGCGTTTCCAAAACTCTCCATTGCTGACAGCTTTAAAGCTGGTGCATAAAACTGTGCTTTGCCTCCAAATATTCTGTAGCATGTGTGGATTTGGAGTGTGCACGGGATCGTGGAGGAGATGGTTTCATGAACAAAATACTGTAAGTAGTGTATGATAAATGCAACTTCTTATGTAAATTGAATTATTAAAATATGTGAGCATATTCATGCATATACATTTAATTAACTAATGCTGATATGCATATTCAAATCAATTTATGACCACTTAATTTTTCTAGAAATCAGTTTTGAGTAAACATGAATTTTTGAAGGCAAAGAAATCACTGGATGTTCCAGTTTTCCACATAGTACAAGCCTGGGGAGTTCAGCTGTAAATCCCATATCAAGGCTAAAATGAGGGCATAGCTTTGAGGAAGACAGCTTATTCCAAATTTTCAAGTGCTGTAGATTCATTGTGCCCCTTCCTTACTTTCACTATTACTGGGGGAATCACACTTCTATTCTGGCATTACCAATTTCCACTTAGATGCTCTGCTTATACAAATCAACTGTAAACCCCCCTTCTCTTCCTCTGTTTCATACAGGTTTCAGGGTTATCTCTACAAACCAGTTTAATTTAATTTGCATAAGTGTTTTAGTTGGAATTTGACTAAGGGGTGTAGCTGAGTCCAAACAGTCTGGATTAGCAGCTTTGCCAGGGTGATGTTTTTTGATGATTCAACAGGGTGCTGAGGAGGCAGAGCTCAGCACCCCCCTGTTGCTGGGTTAGCAATGCCTCATGCCCTCCTGGGCTGTCTGCCTTATCCTGCCCCAGCTAGAGAGATTTCATCAGGGATTGAGGACAGACATATGTCCTTCCCCAGGTGTGGGCAGAGGATAGGCAGGGAAAGAGTTACTGGAGCTAAAGCACTATAACTCATTAGCTGCCATAATTCGATTTACTATCTGATTTCTTCTAAAGTGTCCCCTGGGAAAAGGTGTGTTTTTAACCCCGTTACCATCCTTTTGTAGGCATGTGAATTGTAATTTAATACCCATCAATTGCCTGGTGTTAGGTTTCTCACAATTACTTAGACTGGATGAAATGTGTCCAAATGAATAAATCTTCATTTATAGTGAGATTGTGGTGCATTTAAACCATATTTTATCTTGTCAAATCAAAGGTTAACTTTGGTAAATGAAAATATTTTACAAATTAAAGTGTGTATATAGAAAAGACCTGTGCAAGGGTGCTCCTTACCTATACAGCCAGAAGTGTTTTTAACAAACCTGCAGACAGCTAAAATGTCACTACTGGAGTGGTGTCAATACTATTTTATTCATAACTAAATAAAATCTAAAATAAAACGATGCCTACAAATGAATGAATGAGTGCTAACAACAATCTCTCATGAACTGCAGAGTTTTTTATGGCTCAGTCCCCAGCTATTTTTAATTTTCTCCCTGCTGGAGACCACGTCCCTGTCAGAGAGCTGGCAGAAGGGATCTCATGGCAGAGCTTGGGCTGCTCCAGGAGAAGTCTGGCGTGGTAGCTGAGATTTCACTTTGCTCCCTGTGCAAACCAGGCTGGCTCTGCTGAGGCACTGCCACGTCCTCCTTGCCTTCTCACTCTGCTGATGGAGAGGCAACCTCTGCAGAAGGTGAGACAGCTGGGCTAACAACTGCAGGAGCCATCAGAGCTCATCTGTGGAAACCTTTCACTCCTCTGTGCTGAAAAGGGGTTTCTGCAAGGAAAAGCTGTGTTTTTATTTTCACTATGTTTTTGTATTCACTGTTGTCCTGGAATATAAAGCTAGTTAATTTAATTTGTGGTAATTTATTAACAACATTTGGACTACTAATGAGGGGAATTATTATTAGTTCCTGCACTAAAAATACTTGAAAAATATTTGGTCAATATTTGCATTTCAGGTGATGTTCTAGTGGTAAAGATCCTTCTTAAATGTTTGCCTAAGGCATAGCTTGAAAAATATAGCTAAGAGATGAGGTAAATCCTGCCTCTAACATGTCAAATATATGGTTTGTACAATTTCAACTTAGTTAAACACATTCATCTTATGTATCATGCTTAATGGTCAGGGATGCATCCTTTTCTGCATTTTCTGAAGAGGTAGATGAACATGATTTAATTATTAATTAGTAATTAACTTTGTCATCCTCTTGACATGTGGTCCTTAAAATCCAACTCATTTTGTGTTCAGTAGCTCCCACCTGAGACTGAACCCAGCCCCTCCTCTGCAGATAAGGCCTTGGGGAGGAAATCATCACTATCAAACAAGGCAAAGTTTGCAATTCCTTGTCTGTCCTGGCCCATGTCAACTTGCCCACCTCATCCCAGCAGCCACATGTTGGGACACATGGAGCCATGCCTGGGTGGCACTGTCAAACTCCCTCATGCTTTTTGAGGCCAGGGAAAAGATGAAGGCAAAAAGACATGTGTTAAGGAGGCAGGGTGGGGTACTTGCTCTCTGATAGATGTGAAATACTTTCAGCATATTTATAAGCTTTGTTTGGGAGTTTATTTTGTAATTTTGATGATAAATGAACACCTGTATATATAATATAAAATATATTANTGTCTTCCAGTTCATATGCAGATGTATATACAGCAGAGGTTGAATGCTGATAAAATCCCCAACACCAGAGCACTTGTGGTTGGGCTGTTTCAGTCACTGTAAGCTCACAGTATTTGCTAATGGTGTCAGCACTTTGACATTTCTCTCTTGCCAGGGCGTTGATTCACATTTTAATATATAAGTAGGGATGTGGCAGGTAATGAAGGCATGGAGGAGGTTTCCCATCCCAGGGGGTGCAGTCTGCCTTCCCTGGGGCTGGCTTTTTCAAAGGCACTGAGCACCTCTTGTCTAAAAAATCAGAACCCTCTTCAGATGTCTCCAAATCAAAGGGCCACTGAAAGAACTATAGGCTATTAATTTGTCTCCGTTTTTAATTAGGTGAAATAGCACTTTAGCCTTTTCCAGACGGTGAGACTTTTGACTGTTTCCTTTGTCTGTCTCTCACTCTAAATGGCAAGTGTCTGGAGTCGCTGCTACCAACTGGAATGAGAACAACTTCTGGCAGCAATTTGCTGGTCCCCGAGGACTTGCGACATTTCCATGTCATCCTCTTCAGAGCAGTGTGGCATTAATGGCACAGATCTCCCCTCTGAGTCAGCCCTGTGCCTGCTGCTAGTTATGCAGCAGCAGCTAGCAAAGTCACCTGATGGAATCAGTTCTCCTAAAAGGCTGTTTCTTTAGCATTGCTGTTAGTAAGCCTGCAGTGGTGACACCTGCATCTCTCTAGGACTGAGGGGCACAGAGGTGTGATCCATGTGCCCACTCTGCAGCAGGAAAAGTCCCCCTTGCTCTCTTCAGGCTTGTGCTCCTTGGTTGGGTTTGTCTCCGTGTTCCTCACCACCATCAGTCACAAAGACCTCCTGGTTTGCTAATTATCTTGGGATGCTTTCTGGTTTTGCTGATGTTTTCCTAGCTGCACAAATAGAAATGCTTTACTTAATACCTGCCTTTACACAGACATTTTGAACGTCTTCCAAGACAGCTTTTCTCATCACAAGGAAAGTTAGTGTTGTCTCAGTGCCTTGTCTTAAACTCTGCAGTTTTAAGCAGCCATTAGTGGAGCATTTACATCAGGAGACTTGTCTCTTGTTCAGTTCCCAATGACCAGTATACTTACTGTTTCTTGTGCCACAGATATCTACTGCTGGGATTCCTTACAGGCACTTCCAGCCTCTTTTATCCTCAGAGTTCTGTGTCAAATGCAGATACTGTTGTTAATTGCTATTTACATTAGAAGAGCAATTAGATCTTGCTGTTCTTTAATTCCTGATTTATTTATGAATATTTTCAACTCTGACTTAGCATAGATGCTTTGCCAAGGTGAAAACTGGATATTTGTTTTGCTTCTTTGCCAGTGTCCAATCTGTAGCAGTTGTCTGCCAGGTACCCAGTTTTCCTGTGAGTCTCTATGAGGGATTTATGGAGGGATTGACATTCTCAGTTCAAGGGAAGAAACTGCATCACTTCATTCTCCTGTTGACACATACAAGAATTGGATTTGTGGAAACCTGTTTCATCTTATTTTAGTTGAGCTAATTCATATCATCATACATTGTTCATCGAGTTGTGCAGTCTAAATTTGCTCAGCATCTCCTTGGAACCATAGCACCTTGTTGCCTTCATTAGATGTAAAAAGGTAAAGTATCTACAAGTGTCTGTATATATCTGCACTTGCATATTGACTGAAATTGCTATTCTGGGCTAAATCCTCATGTAGACACTCTTAGCATTTAAGAATAATTATACTGAAGTAAGTATTATGGAATAGACTTTAAAGCATTTTTGTCTCAGGGGCTTTTTTCTACATTAGAAAATGATATAGGTAGGACAAGAGTTGAAAATTAGTTTATTCTATGGGCACAGGGCTGCCTCCAATCACTTCAGCTTGCCACTTGGGAAGCAATTTTCAAACTATCTGAAAAGGTTTAAAATACTCATATTCCAGGTAACTGTGCTCACACAGGAGAGTTAGACCAGAAGAGCTGCCAGTTAACTATATCAGTATAATTAACTATACTGGCACTGAAAAATATTCCTGTAAGGATATATACTAAATTTTATGCTACTGAAAAAAAAAAAAACTTAAGGTATCTAGACTTGTTAATAGGTATTTAAGATAATCTGATAAAGAATTTTTGACACTAAAATCTCTGAATATTTTAAAGGGAGCATTCTGCCAACACAAGCTTGCCTTTGTGTTTGGGTAAAGGCTTTTACCCACTTTTGGCTCCCACCAGTATTACTTCCACAAGCTGGTAAAGAGCACTAAAATGGGAACTTTGTGCATCTGTCCTTTTCCTAGCATTAAGCAATTCTTATGACATTTGTAGCTTGCTGATAGACTGCAGAGAAGCCAGATGCTTTATGGTTTTTGTGCATTGCTATTGTCAGATTCTTACAACTGAGTGAATACAGCACGAGAGCATAAAAACGAAAATCTGTGCTATGTATTTGCCTGTGCTAAATTAGATCTTGGGTCTCCAGGAAGAGACTGAATTTCTAGATGTTGCATGTCTGGGCCACGACCATGTGTTTCATTCAAAATTCACTAGCAGAAATAGCGACGATGTACTTTGAATTTGTTAGGGGTGTTTCCACATTTTCTATGCTATTTTCAGCCAGAGTGCCATGGTGAAGCCATTTATACCACCCTCTTCCATAAAGATGCAGTGCTACAGCAACTGGGAGCTTTATGGGCTTTGCAAAGAAGCAGCCAACAGAGATCTGCTGTGCTATGGCTTTTGTGGTTGTGAAACTGAAGAAACACGATTTTAAACCTTCTGTGAAAGACTCCCAAAGGTAAAATATTCCAGTAAAATCCACTGCCCTATTTTTTTTTTTCACAGGATATGTAATCAAATATAATCAATAGCAATCCCAAGCACAAATATGGATTGGCTGGTGAGTGGATTGAGAGCAGTCCTGCAGGGAAAGACTTGAGGTGGTGGCTGATGAAGTGATTAACATGCATTCTGGGTTTGGTATAATCTACAGTATAGAAATGTAAAGAAGAAGCGAATAGTCTTTTATGACAAACTTCTTCCAATTGATTTAATATTTTTTTTTAGCAAAATTTTGCCTTTTTCTCCTTATTTTCCAGGTCAGTTTCAGCAAGCTCTTTTGGTGACACTCCAGCCATCCAACTTCTGTGCAAGTTTCTGTGCCTCTCTGTGGATAAATGAAAGGCAATAACAAGTCTGTATGTATACACATACACACTAAGACATTATGTGTGTCATTAACTATTCTTGGAAAGATTACTCTAATTCAGTTTATAAAATCTATTCTTTTATGATATTCTTTACCTCCATGAGTACATACCTTCCTTGGAAATGGTGCCTTTCTTATCCACAAGCTCTTTTCATTCTTTTTTAGATCTTTTCAAGATGTTAAATATGTGATAATAATATTTGCCACAAAAAGTTGCAAACCAAAGCTTTCTGAAGTATTAAAATACACTAAAACCTGACAAGACTTCCATCACAACTTGCAAAACTGAGTGACTATGCAGAAAATTCTCAAATTATAACATTTAATTTGAACCAAATTGTATTTTGCTGTACAAAAAAATAGTCTTGTAAACACACAGTTAAAAGAAAAATGAACTAGATTAACATTAATTGCCTTTGACAAAAGCACTCAAGTAAATGGAGTTTATTGAAATTGTTGACACTGAGAAAAGAACTTTCACAGTGATAATTTCTTTAATGCTTCCTTTGAAGCCACTTGCAGAATACAGTGACTGCAAACACATTCGTGGCTGGTTTCATCCAAGTCATTGTTATTACTGAATTGGGAGCTACTTTCTAAATAAAGTCTATTATCTGGGTGTCACAGGTCCTTCCAGAGGTTCAGAAGCATAGCAAACCAATAAGATCTGCATTATCCAAGTCCTACAAGATCACAGATTAATTTCTGCAGCTGTGTGACACATCAGGACTGCTTGTCTGATGCCCTGAGCTGCTCCATTACTCCACTAAAGAGATTGCAAGTGCAAACTGGTAAGAAGACCAGGCCATGCTGCTGCTGTTGAAGGCTTGTTCCCAAACAGTCTTCTCTCAAGAGTGCATCTCCTGTTTTTTCATGCTGTGGAGAGATGTGTCTGCCCCCTGAGCAGGAGCCTGGAGTGGTGAGTATGGGCTGGCATGTGACCAGTGTGTGTCTGTGCACTAGAGCATGTGGCTGGGGCTGGCATCTATACCTCTTCTAGATGGCAGGGCTGACTTGACAAACAGGCACTTAAAAAAGGAGTTTGTGAATCTTGGCATTGGTAAATCATCCAAATTTGGCCATTCATCCTTTAACAGCTATGTATTTTACTGTTCTGGAGGAAAACTCTGTCAGGCAACTGAAAAATTTCCACCAAAGAAAAGCAGCCTGCTGTATATTTTCCTTTACTTTATCCTTGGAATTCATCTGACATTAAATAACAATATATTTATTTTTTTATTTATTTGTTTTCAGTTCTGGAGAGTGTCCTTATATAGCAAACTACTTGAGAAAAGACCTCTTATGGTCCTTTCCTAGGACAAAGATATGTTTGGATTTGGATGCAGGTGCCTTGTACAATTAGCCAAGTCACATCCTAGAAAAGGCATCAGTGATACTGGTGGAAAGAAGGGATAAGTCAATACCAGAGCAACTGCTGCTATCACTGTTTTAGTCAAATACCCCAGCTCTGCCAGAACAGACTTGTCAGTGGGTATTTGCAGCACTCTTTCACTGACAGCAGTCAGTCACAGACACGTGGTTAACAATTTCCCCTCCTTCTCTGGAGAATTGGACTTAAGAATGTGCACAGTGCTTTTCTGAATTATGGTCTCTGCTTTTTAATATATATCTAAACGAGCAGTTCACCAAGGGAATTTGCATTCTGCAGCCCTGTC
Source organism: Ceyx cyanopectus (assembly GCA_013401355.1). Classification (NCBI taxonomy): domain Eukaryota; kingdom Metazoa; phylum Chordata; class Aves; order Coraciiformes; family Alcedinidae; genus Ceyx; species Ceyx cyanopectus. The sequence continues at coordinate 24,871 of VYZU01079557.1, forward strand.
TTTAAATTCAAGGTGCTATCCCTAGAAATGCAACATTTTTCTTCCTCAGCTGCACCTACCTGCTGTTCCTGCAGGCACATTTCTGAGCTAGACACTGCCATTTGCATATCTCTTTTAACTTCTTTAAATTGTGTCTTTACAACAATATGATGACAGAATTTGTCATGCCAGATGTCATTCTGTTTCTGGGGGGGTCACTGCTATGTGGGTTTTGTTTGAAATAGCACAAGAGTTAGAGCTAAGGGCAGGGGATGAAAAATGACTGGATGTCTTAAAATCAGCATCAGAAACAACACAGAGGAACAGCAGCAAGAGCAGCAAACTTGTTCATCTGTGAACTCCATAGGATATCACTAAACACTGCTTTCCTATGTCTTTAAATAAATACTTAATATTCTATTTTCAATTAAGCAAAACCAACATTTAGCAACCACCATGTTACACTGGATGGGGGTGAGTTTGTCTAATAGATTACTACGTCCCTGACAGCAGCCAATACTGCTTGCTTTCAAAAGGAGCTACAAGAAACACTTGAATGATCAATTATGGAAAAAAAAAATCTGCCTTTTGGGCAACAATTCACAATTTTTATATGCTAGTCAGTTTTAGGAAAAATGATCCAGGACCCACCCCAGTACTATGTGCAGATATAAATAATAGGATTGCTGTTTTTTGAGCAGTTTAATGGTTTAACAGTTGAGGAGGTCCATGATTAAATAAATTACAAACAATTGGGTTTTTCCTGTGCTTTCTTGGGGGCTTCAGGGCTGTCGAGTAAATGATATTTCAGAGATCTCTTCATCTACCTAGAGAAAGCCTGAAGCTCATCCTGGCATAACACTATTTATTATTATTTTATATTTAGAATTTTTTTAGCTGACTTGTCTTGATTTTGTGGGAATAGTAAAGACATAAAGTAGTAAACTTTTTATCATATTCAAATATATTTTAAGAGGGGAAGAAAGTAGAAGAAATAGTATTTTTCTGTGTTTTTCAGGGGTCTCTTGATGGAGTATTTTGCTGAAAAGTAACTAGGAACTCAGTTGTTCCGAGGGGTTTTCACATCTGAAAAATCTTGAGCTCTGACAGAGAAGGGAGAGGAGACAAATAGATTGGTATTCCATCCTAGGGACTTTCTGATCTCTAGGGATAGTGTCTGACATGAGTTAGACCCACTTCAGTTTTAGATCAAATAACCTTTACTAATTTGCTTCTGGGTTGGGGACATTTTTTATCATCATACGACCTTAATGATGCATTTTTTTGTGTTGAAAAAGCTGTTCTGAGTCATTGCATCCCCTACTGGAAGTTGAACCCAACAAAGGTCCCTTTCAAGTATGAAATTCAGCAGGGTTTGCTGTGGAGACATTTTACTGGAGAGCTTGCTGCAGCTGGGGTCTGGGCTAGGAGACCTGTAGGATTTAAGCTCAGCAGGGACAAAGCAGCTCATCTGCCACTCAGGAAGGCACTTGGGAAACAGGGAGGGACTAAGGGGGGATCTGATGTGCAGCTAACCCAGGAACAGTGACAGCACTGAAAAAGCAAATCTGATTATTATAATCTTTGTGTCTCTTCTGAATACTATTCCAGTTGCTACTCTACGTGTAAAAAGTGGAATGCCATGCAAGTCCCCTGAGTATTGTTCTTTTCCCTATTGTGCTTAATGACTGATCAGTTAGATAAAATAGGTACAACTCTTTGCTAATGCTTATGTAAGTACTCCTTTAGTAATCCTCCTCTGATCATCACATCTTAACTGGTGGGATTTATTAACATATATGTTACTGCAGAGCTGAGAGACATCAGGTAGTTTACAGCAGCTTGCTCTACATACTATAAGAAGTGAGACTATCAGATTACCACATGAATTCTTGCTCTATATAGTTATTCTATGAAATAGAGCTTTTATATTTGCATTAATGGGAGCTGACAGAACATCACAAAAATGACCAGCAATTTACAGCCTCTTCATTTTTAAATTAAAAACATAAATATGCTACGTGGCAAAAAAAAGCAGTTTGCTAAAATGAATTCAGAATCACTTAATCTTCCTTCCTTCCTCAGCTACAGAGGAATTTTCACAGAATAATCATGGTTGGAAAGGACCCCCTAGATCACCAAGTCCAACCATACCTACAACAACAAATAACACCTAAATACCCAACCCTTAGAAGAAAAAAACCAAACAAATAAAACCCAGAAGAAACAAAAATAAAATAATAAAAAAAAAAACCAATAAAAAACCCAGCCAACCAACCAACCAAAAATTTCACATCACAGTCCCATACTTTCCTGCTCTTAGAGCATGTCCTGAAGCACCTTGTCAAATAATTTCTTAAATGCCTCCATGGTTGGTCATTCAACCACCTCCCTAGACAGGCTCTGCCAGATAGATTTTTTTTTTTTTCCATAAAGATATATTTTAAAATGTGGATTTTAGGAAGTATCAAAGAGTGAATGAAGGAAAAATTCCAAGCTTTTAGCATTTCAAACTGACAGGCCAGCAGATCAAAGGTTAACTTTGTGATACACAAATAAAGATTCAAAACTTACCAATAATGTCTTTGTCAGTTATCAAGGAAGAAAACAATTTCATCAACTAAATGTGATCTGAATCATTGGGACTTTCATCTGCTCATAATCCTACATGGATAAGGAGTAAAATTAGGCTTATTTTGTCCTAACAGAATCACAGTGTCAGGGGT
>VYZU01079560.1:0-14837 GCA_013401355.1 Ceyx cyanopectus
GGCTAAAATAAGAAACTAATTAAGAAGATACACCTCTGCCTTATGGACTCCACTAGGTATCTCTTTTCTAGAGGTTCCAGGTGTTCAGTGTAAGAGGAATTGTAACAGAGGAACTACAAAAAAGTTATTTCTATGTCTGAAGGGGCAGAGGATTTCTGTAACAATTATGCCCACGACACCTGAGTTTTGTAATGATAAGGCTATTGCCAGTCTCTTTTTCCAACTCTGTGATAAAAAGGAAGAAGTTAATATTTTAAATATAGTATAAAAATTGTAAGCGAGGAAAAAATAATTTCATATCAGCAGTTGCATAAAGTGTTTTCATTAGTTCACCCCAATAAGAGTCTAAGCAGAGCATTACATAGATTAAACAAGGTGCATGTGCCCTGGTTTAAGCCTCAAGAGCTCTGAGATACTTCTCAGGAGAATTTTTTTCACTATCCCTTTCCTTTCTCTTCTTCTTCATGGCTTCGTGGCTTCTTCTTCATGACATGGACTTTTATTTTCAAAGTAAGCCATTTGTGCCGTGTCCTTTCAAATGCCTTTGGAAAATTTAAATATATAATGCAGCTCTACTCCCTTTATCTGTCATGCTAGCAATATCTTCAAAAGGTCTGGTATATTTGTAAAGCAAGAGAAGCTCTCAGCATTCTTACTGCATATTTTTAACTAATCCCCTTGTTACTACATCACTTTCACTTTCTTCTATCACAAATTAATCCATCAACAATCTTGTAATTTGAATGATCTGGTTTCCTTCTCTTTCCATGAATTGACATTAACTCATATCTGAGTTGTAAGAAGTCTGCATAGTTCTCACGGAAAAAAAAAAATAAAATTCTTACATATTTTAAATTCTACTTGAGGGCTTTTCTAGTTGCCATGCAATGTTGTCAAGGATATTTAAGAACCGAGACAGAGGTAAAATGCAGATAAGTTAAGATGTGGGACCAAGACCTTGCTGGACCCAGTGTAAAGTTTCTCATTGACTTTACTGCTATAGCACTAACACATGTTCTTTTGCTGGAAACAATCAATTTGATTTTTCTGTATCCTGGGGAGGTGAAAGGAGAGCTCCTTGACTGTCCTGTTAATCTGAGGGGAGAGAAACAAAGCTAGTATTTTCCCATTAAAAACACATCAGAAATAAAATGTACCCAATGAAGAGAAAACACGAGGAATTGTAGAGTCACCTGTAATTAGGTTTTTCTGGATGACAGCAAACTGGAATGTGCTATTAACATGCAGAAAGACTCAAGTACAAATTGAAGCTATAGGCAGATGCTACTGATTTGTTTCAAATATGAAACAAAAGGACTGTGGAAGCAATAATGCAAGAAACAGTAGTTTTAACAAGCAATCTCATTTTTTTGTCTGACTAGAGCCACTTGACTTTCATCCTTGCTCTATACAGTGTATTCAAAATAAGCTGAAGTTTCATGCAATGTACACCTTGCTAGGGGCTCCTGCAGATAGAGACCAGGGACTGGTCCTCTGTTGTACTGAAATTCATTTAGCTGTATACACTAGTGAAAAATAACCAAAAATATTTTCCAGCTCAACTTGACAGGACTTTATATGCCTCTTTTTTTTTTGATAAAACATATTTGTCAATAATAGGTAGGTAAAAGACAACTGATAATTAGCCCAACAATTTAATAACTTTTCCCTGACTGACCTACACAAAAACTCTGAACAACCTTTAAGGACTTTAATTTCTTTAACTTCTTTCATGTCTTCAAGATTTTTGAAATTGGGAACTCCAATGTCTCTATATTAGGGCAGAAAACTCTCCTGCAAACTTCACATCTCATGACACGGACTTGCTGATCACTAGAGAGAGAGCTTGAAGACAGCATACTATTAAAAAGGCTTCTGCAGAAGCTTTCCTCCCCTGCCACTGAGTCCTGAAGGGATCATATGCAAATTCTCTTTTCTGTAGGCCTCAGTTTCCCCATTTGCAAACAGAGCACATTCAATCCAAGCCATTTCTACAGTCCTTTAAGATCCCTGAATATAAGCAACACTGCAATATATGCAGTAATAAATAATCTTACTCTTACACTCTTACTTAAAAGATTATAAAAACTGTGTGACAAGCTTTAGAAATGCGTTTGGGCACACCAGAAATTTCAGGAGGCAGAACAGGCACAGAGAGCAGTTGGACACAGTAGGACCCAACTATTCATTATTTTTTTTCATGTTATTTTTCTGCAAAAGCTTTGTTTTTTATTTTGAGCACTACCTATTGGATGCAAAGGCACTTATTGCCCCTGCATGAAAGTTCTGCTTTTCATTTTCCACCTCTTTTACTATGGCAATTGAATTATCATCACTGACCCTATTTCCTCCTTATCCTTATAGGATATAGACTTTTTCAGTTCTTCCCTCCATTGCTTCACTGTATGGATCGAGAAATTTGCAACCTGTCCTTCCTTTAATGTCTTTCCATTGTCCTTTCAGGCAGTTGTAGAGAGCAATAAGGTGTCCTCTCAGCCTCCTCTTCTCTAGACTACACAATCCTAGGTCCCTCAGGCACTCCTTATAAGACATTATCTAGATGTCTCACCATCTTTGTTACCATTCTCTGGACCCACTCCAGCACCTCAATGCTGGAGTGGCACCCAAAACTGCAGCACTACTGCGGCACACAAAACTGACCCCATTACTCAAGCTGTGGCCTCACCAGTGACGAATACAGGGGCATGATAACTTTTCTACTCTTGCTGAATAGGTTGTTTCTGATACAGGCCAGGATGCTGTTGGCCTTCTGGACACACTGCTGGCTTATGTTCAGCCAGGTGTCCACAAGTACTCCCAGAACCCTATGATTCTATGATTCTAACCCTTTCTGCCAGACAGCTTTTCAGCCACTCCTTCCCAAACCTGTAGTGTTGCCTGGGGTTGTTGTTACTGAAGTGCAGGACCCAGCACTTGGCCTTGTTAAACCTTATCCTGTGGACCTCAGCCCATCAATCCAACCTGTGAAATTTCCTGCCCTCAAGCATATAAATACTCCTGCTCAATTTAGTGTTATCTGCAAATACTGAAGGTACACTCGATTCCCTCATACAGATCATCGATAAAAATATTAAACAAGACTGGCTCCAAATCTGAGTCCTGGGGAACACAACTAGTGACCAATCACAAACTGAATTTAGCTCTGTAACTTTCATTTGTCTAACCTTCTATCTCTCCCAGGAAAATATTTGGTGGATGTAATCATCTCTAATACAGCATGTCATTATTTTTGTTATTTAAATGCCACATCATATACATGGATGCATAATATGCAGAAATTAATGAAGAATCTCCCTGTAGGTGTCAAGCAAACCCTATTGTTATTATAAAGGTTAATGAGATCGAAGAATAGCTTAAAAATAGACAATTAAATTAATAAAAATGATAAAAGGAGAGATTTATAGATGACAGTCCTAATAATTGTCTCCTTCAGCAGTCAGAACAACAACAAAAAAGCCCAAAGAAAGAAATAATCTACCCTTCTGTAGGATGACATATATTTATTCAATTTCTCCTGAAAAAGCTGAAATTCACATCAGTCTTCTACTGATATAAGTTTCAGAAGAATGATTTTCAGCCTGTATTAGTGATACAGAACCAGATCCTTAAAGTAATACATGTGCTTTCATTTTCATTTGAACACAACTGTTGACTGAAACCTTTCTCCAACATGTAAAAGCTGGATCCTAAAACCTAAGCCTTCTGATAAGGGTTTGCTGTTATGGATATAGAATTTTTATGTCACAGGAAGAAAATTTTCAGGGTTTTTTCTTTTCAAATTAAAGACGTTTCGTTTGCAATGTAGAGCATATCAGTCTCCCAAATAAAAATGCCTACTAAGTCCTTTGAAAAGGAAATGAGTTATTGAGAAGACCTTCCTTAGAAAAAGAAATAAATGGTTTGTAAAAGCTTTTCCAATTTTTTTTTACTAGAATATATATGTATTTATATGTAATTACTTATCAATTAAATATGTATTTATAAGTATTATATATGTATACATATAATATATATGTATTTATCACTTTTTTTTCTTTGAATGCATACCTTCTGCATTCAAAAACAAATCAGTCCCTGAAGTAATCTTTCTGTACTGTTCATTTTTCCATAGGTCTCTTCATTCCTGAAGTTGGGATGAGCTTCAAAGAGATCTACACAAAGGCTTAACTGCTGGATTGGGATCTTGATCTTTATTGTACGTGTAAGTTCTTGAGAAGCTTACAAACTTCTGGCATGTTTCCTAGTGTTGAATTGAAAGATTCTGCAGGAAGCATGGAAATAAAATCTGCTCCTAGCTTTTTCACACAAATTTTCACTTAGTATCTCCCAAAGTTTTCACAGGAACCAGACAGCTGAAAATAGATTTTATGTAGCTCTGTGTTCTGATGTTGGTTCAGATCACTGGGAAGGATGTTCTTATAAACAAAGAGCTGCAGGTCGTCAGAACCCCTTTCCTTCTCCTAATCTACAGCTAACAAATAACACATATTTCTTCATTCAGGACTCCTTTTATCTTTTCTCCATCTCAACGGTCATTTCTGCGGTGACCAGCTTCATGGCAGGTAAGACTATGCTGTGGAAGGGATCTGCAATAAACAGGGCCGACGAAAAGCTATTTGGCGGCTGTTTTGAAGCCAGGCCAAGCCCTTTGCCTGTGCTGGGGGCTGCCAGTTGGTGGGTGGGCGGATGAGGAAGCCTGGGCGGAGCCGGCACCATCCACTGTTGATCAGCCCACCGGGCTATAAAAAGCTTCAGGAAGGGCCATGGCTAGGTCCTGCCCACAGAGTGAGCTTTTAGGGACTGTATGTGCGTGCATGCGCCTCGGCGAGGGTTGCAGCTGCATGTAACTGGTATGCAGCTTGTATGCAGCCGTGTTGAGCCTCTGACAGTGTACAAGGTAAATTCAATCCCTCTAAATTGTCAGTGGTGCTCAACTACACCTCGAGTTGCAAGGTGTCAGTTGCTGTAGAGGTTCAGCCATGTTTTCTAGCAGACTGAGGGCTGTTAGAAAAGCTGTGGGCACCCAAACGGAGGCCTCATGCAAACATGTTGGTGTTCAGGTCTCTGGCTACAGAGAGGGCCAGAGCCTGGGACTTGCAGTGGAGGGTGGTGGAGACAACACCTGTGTCAGATTGACCTGGGTAATGATCTGCTCAGTCAGGTGGCTGAGCTGAAAGATGAAGTGAAGTGGCTGAGGAGTATCAGGGAGTATGAGAGGGAGATTGATGGGGGGTGGACCAACTCTCTGAGAGAAAGGAAACAGCTTGTGGCCCTAAATAAACCAGAGGATCCACTCCTTTTTTTTTTGTCAGCAGATCGCTCAGAGAAGGGAAGAATGGAAACAGGTCCCTGCTCAGGGAAGCAGGTAAATCCCCTCCCAGCCTCCTCCACCTCCCCAGTTAATCTTGTGGAACAGGTATGAGGCATATATAGATATAGATAATGTATTTGCTCTTCTGCTGTGCTTAATTGTTTCTGGTTTTCTATGCTGGTTAGTGCTGGAGAGTTGACAATATTAAAGCTAACTCTGTAGAATGGTGAGCAAATGAGGTATAGTTTGACCAAAATAATGCCAGGAGAAAATCTGCCTTGACCAAGGGAACTACAGGGAGTTACCTATCACGTAGTGTGAGATTTAGTGCTTGGTGCTTTTACAGCCACCTGCTTCTGTTTTACCTGAATGCACTTCTGACAACAGTAGGGAAGCAGGAGGAGAAATAATTGCCTTTCTTTGTATTAACTGAACAGGTTGATACCAAAGAGGCATCTCTGTCAAAGAACATGGTATATATGAGTAAGACTTCCCCAAAGCTGTGAGGATCTCTGCTGGTACCAGTCAGGAGAGCAAAATGTTTGTCCAAAGGTTTTGTAGTAGTGCAGATACACTGATGTAACTTTATTAGTAGAACAAAAAGTCTATTGTGGACTACTTATGTGCACCCTTAATGGAAATTATGCAAATTCATTTGCCTTAATGGCACTATTCATGTATGTAAAGTTGGGCACATCTCAGTTACTTCCACCCAAGTAATTTTGTGGTTCAACAAAAAAAACAAAGTGGTTCCTCCAGTTTCTATCTTGGTAATGCTTGTGAAAGTGGTGGTAGGAAAAGCCTGCAATGAAAAAAGCTATTGTTTACCGTTTAACAAATGTTTATAATGCAAAGTTCTAGTTTTGTCACCAAAAATATTAATTAAAACCAGTATTTTCTGTGCAATTACTTTGTGGCAACTTTTGAAAAGTCCAAAGCCTAAAATTATGCAGTAACTGAAGAGCAAAATCTTGCTCCAGTCATGGATTTGCATGGCCTTTACAAAACAAGCAAAAATCAGGGGTGCTGCTGATAGGCTGCAAAGGCTTTCACTTGATTTCAGTTCTCTGAAGTGATGTATTGCAAAAATCCTGCTNGGCACCATCCACTGTTGATCAGCCCACCGGGCTATAAAAAGCTTCAGGAAGGGCCATGGCTAGGTCCTGCCCACAGAGTGAGCTTTTAGGGACTGTATGTGCGTGCATGCGCCTCGGCGAGGGTTGCAGCTGCATGTAACTGGTATGCAGCTTGTATGCAGCCGTGTTGAGCCTCTGACAGTGTACAAGGTAAATTCAATCCCTCTAAATTGTCAGTGGTGCTCAACTACACCTCGAGTTGCAAGGTGTCAGTTGCTGTAGAGGTTCAGCCATGTTTTCTAGCAGACTGAGGGCTGTTAGAAAAGCTGTGGGCACCCAAACGGAGGCCTCATGCAAACATGTTGGTGTTCAGGTCTCTGGCTACAGAGAGGGCCAGAGCCTGGGACTTGCAGTGGAGGGTGGTGGAGACAACACCTGTGTCAGATTGACCTGGGTAATGATCTGCTCAGTCAGGTGGCTGAGCTGAAAGATGAAGTGAAGTGGCTGAGGAGTATCAGGGAGTATGAGAGGGAGATTGATGGGGGGTGGACCAACTCTCTGAGAGAAAGGAAACAGCTTGTGGCCCTAAATAAACCAGAGGATCCACTCCTTTTTTTTTTGTCAGCAGATCGCTCAGAGAAGGGAAGAATGGAAACAGGTCCCTGCTCAGGGAAGCAGGTAAATCCCCTCCCAGCCTCCTCCACCTCCCCAGTTAATCTTGTGGAACAGGTATGAGGCATATATAGATATAGATAATGTATTTGCTCTTCTGCTGTGCTTAATTGTTTCTGGTTTTCTATGCTGGTTAGTGCTGGAGAGTTGACAATATTAAAGCTAACTCTGTAGAATGGTGAGCAAATGAGGTATAGTTTGACCAAAATAATGCCAGGAGAAAATCTGCCTTGACCAAGGGAACTACAGGGAGTTACCTATCACGTAGTGTGAGATTTAGTGCTTGGTGCTTTTACAGCCACCTGCTTCTGTTTTACCTGAATGCACTTCTGACAACAGTAGGGAAGCAGGAGGAGAAATAATTGCCTTTCTTTGTATTAACTGAACAGGTTGATACCAAAGAGGCATCTCTGTCAAAGAACATGGTATATATGAGTAAGACTTCCCCAAAGCTGTGAGGATCTCTGCTGGTACCAGTCAGGAGAGCAAAATGTTTGTCCAAAGGTTTTGTAGTAGTGCAGATACACTGATGTAACTTTATTAGTAGAACAAAAAGTCTATTGTGGACTACTTATGTGCACCCTTAATGGAAATTATGCAAATTCATTTGCCTTAATGGCACTATTCATGTATGTAAAGTTGGGCACATCTCAGTTACTTCCACCCAAGTAATTTTGTGGTTCAACAAAAAAAACAAAGTGGTTCCTCCAGTTTCTATCTTGGTAATGCTTGTGAAAGTGGTGGTAGGAAAAGCCTGCAATGAAAAAAGCTATTGTTTACCGTTTAACAAATGTTTATAATGCAAAGTTCTAGTTTTGTCACCAAAAATATTAATTAAAACCAGTATTTTCTGTGCAATTACTTTGTGGCAACTTTTGAAAAGTCCAAAGCCTAAAATTATGCAGTAACTGAAGAGCAAAATCTTGCTCCAGTCATGGATTTGCATGGCCTTTACAAAACAAGCAAAAATCAGGGGTGCTGCTGATAGGCTGCAAAGGCTTTCACTTGATTTCAGTTCTCTGAAGTGATGTATTGCAAAAATCCTGCTTTGTTTGAACAATGGTGACTTCGACAATATGATTCACATGCAGTAAAAGATTGGAATCATCTGTATTACAAAGCAGATAGCAACAAATGTTTCACCTGCAGTGTGAATAAAGTGATCTGTTTTGTGATGAAATCTCTATATCAGGTAACTACCATCTTGGAATTACATGTCTAAAGATATTAATAGCATAAAGCTTTTTTAAAAAGCAAGTAGTTAATTTATTTCTTACATCTCCATGTATCTGTCATTTGCAATGAAATACTTCAATGTTTTTTGCATTGTTTCAAAAACACTGTCCATATTTAAATAAAAACCTCCTTTCATTGCCCTTGCTACATAATTTATTTTATCTGTATGAGAAATGTGAAACTAGGGAATGAATAACTATTTCACTTAGAAAGGTATGAAGCAAGTTCCATTGCCTTTGTCTGATTAGAATCTTCCCTGCTGGTTTAATTAAAAATGACCATGTGACAAGCAAGGAAAGCACCTCTCCTTTGGGATGGAGGAGAGATGAAGGAATGGTATTGTATTTTCCAGTAAACAGTGAATCCTGAAGCTCCAGAGTTGTACAATTTAAATGCTTAATGCAAATGAAATATGCAGACTCAGGTCAGCTATAGACAAATGTCACTAGACTGGATGCAAAATGCACTGCAAGCAGAAAAGATGATGTTTATCAGTCATCCGTACATCAGTAACTAAAACAATTTTAGGGTTGTCTAGATAGGCATCTATTATTCCTTAAATTTAAAAGCTTTAGTAGAAAGACAATAGCAAATGCAATATTTATGGCTCTTTTTTCTTTTTTTTTTTTCCCTGAAGAGACAAGATAGGGAAAATAAATATTATTTTTTTCAAAATGAAAAGTATTAATTTTATTTTCTTTATTTTTTTTTTTTTTTAAATGGGTTTTTTTGCTGTCTGGGTAAAGGACATTTTATTGTCATGTTCTGAATACAATTTAAGTGAATTATCAGAGTGTGCCTGCAATGGTGGCTGTAATTATTATAGTACAGCCCTGTAATACAGAGCTTAATTACTGTGTACAATGTTTGGCCTTTATGTTTTCTGCTTAATTTGCCCTGTATAGTTAACATGAATTTAGTGAAATCATTATAAACTTTTCAGGTTTCTTCATTGGAAAAAAAAATATTTATATTCTGAGGAGAAACAAACTAGAATAGATAGAAATATTGAAGTAAATCATTCTAGTGTATGTATTCCTTCCACCTGCTGCTTTTATGAAGTCACAGTTCTGCAAATATATATTCATAAACTGAATGAAGGTCTGTGAATGGTCCCCTTAGCTTCAACAGGACTACTTGCAAGCTTCAGTTTCAACACCTAAGTATGTTCAGTATTTAAGCCACATGGAGTCTTTTTTAATTTTTCTTTTTATTTTTATTTTTTTTTTATATTTCCATTACAGTACCAAAGAACATGGACAAAATCACAGTTCTCTTTACTGTGCAGAATGCACACTCCCTATTTTGGAATTAATGAAATTGTTTGCATGATGAAAATATTTTTTACTGCTGCTTTAAATTAAACTTAGTCTATGATTATACTTAAGCAGAAGCAGTATACCTCCCCCCAGCTGCAGTCTGTTGTCCATTGATATCTCTTCTGTTTGCTGCTCTACTTTTATATGGTTTCCTCTAGCAGGAGGCAACAGCTTGGGTTCAGATTGTCCCTCTGCATTTGTTACTCAAGCCCTGGTCTTCAGTTCCAGCTGTTTAGAGCCCTGCAAAATGTAAGGTTGTCACATGTGGAGCAGAGAAACTGAGTAGTGGAGCAAATAGATGCAAAAGCTTTTGCTCATACATTTGTCCTTAACAGAGTACTCAGACTTCCAAAAAGATTGATACTTTTAATGGCCCACGTAGAAACAATGGCCACTTGTGAAATGAACGGTAAAAAACTGTTCAGAAAGTGAATAATAAAACTAAAATAGTTTCAGCTAAGAACATTCCATTGCATTCACTGCCTTTCAGAAAACTGCTATGGAGTGCAACACCAGTACACACTGAAAGAGTTTGAGGGTTTGATTTTATTTTTTTCTGCCTATATTTCTTCTACAGTTATTAAGTGTCTGCCATGAAGAGGTGATGCATTTTGATGACACCATGGTTCTTGTATTTTGTCAATTTGGGAACATTGGGAAAAGATCTAGAAACTGTGACACAACAAGATAGCAACTGTACCCTGGATTCTCTCATGTCTAGTTCCATGTAAAGCACAAAGACATTAGTAGCAAAGATCCTTGAAGTGTTTAAAAGCATTATGGAAGCACAAGTGAGTCCTGCAGTAGTGTACCCAGTAAATGCCCTTACCTTTAATTTGGCAGAGGCCAAAGGAAAAATCTGAACGTTACTGAAAATTCAGACTCCATTTGATTAAAAACATATCTAATTTTGGCAGCTTTATCTTTTGTTTTCATGGATGATTCTACCAGTATGTAATGGTGCTGCTTACTGACTGAATAGCCTCTCACCTTTTATCTCCCAACACAACTAATTCTGTAGGGTTGAACAAGACCGGTTCAGACTTCATTCCAGGCACCTGCGTGGCAAGAACATGCCAGGTGCGTGGCGCGGGGGCTGAGGCCAGCCGGGACCGGACCTGGCCGTTCGTCTGTCCCTGCTCGCTGCCAGGGTCCTCTCGCCCCGAGGGGTCACAGCCCGCCACGCCTCCCGAAACGTTTCCTCGCTGTAATTCTCCAAACTTTCCACGAGGTGGAGACGCAACAATATTTTTCCCGGCTTTATGTTAAAAAGGGCATAGTTGTAAGCTTGTTTGACAGACAGTGCTCGGCTTAACAATTCAAATGTATTATTGTTCATTTCTGTTTAATAAAGGTTCCGAAGTCTTTTGTTGTATGTCTAGCTAGTCTACATGGTACATGTAGAACATATGCAAATTTTCTGTTTTATTGTGAGATTGTGAATTTCTGTCTGGCTGTAGACCTGTGTTTACTTTTTCCTATCTGTGCATATGTGTATTTCTGTGTTTATATGTGTGTGCTTAAAAGGTAGAAAAGAACCCGTGTCTTCACAGTTGTTATTCTCATTAATAAAGTGGTAAAGCACAGAGCGATTCCCGGTGTGTATACAATGCCAAGACATTATTCAGAGACAGGTGGAGATTAAGGATATGATTGTCTTCTATGTGAAGCTCAGTGGGTCCAATGTTCAGCACCCAGAAATGAGACAGGACACCACACAGCTTTCAGAAAGCTTAATTTCTATTTGTGTTCCTCTGGGACAGCTTGTTGAAGTGGGAACTCGACACCCTGATGCCAGTCTTTAGCATCTAGTTATTGCATCCCCTTTCTAAATGATCAAGACGTGCTATGGCAGATGCCTCTAAATATGGTGGATAGCACTGAAGAGTAGAAAACAAAACCAAAAAAAACATAAGAAAAAGTAAGGTGTGGCAGGTGTACAAGTGTGCTTGCCTTTAGAGCTGACAACAGATTCAACACTACCGTTATTTGAACAGAAGTACTGTGTTTTGTTACCCAGATTCACAACCATGGATGTCCTTTTAGATCTTGACTGTGAAGGGCAGAATACTTGAACTGACCAGGCATGTTCTTTTCTCTTAGTCACAGGATTGGCAAAGTCTTCAGGTGCAAGATCTTCTAGCCCTATCTAAACCTTTGCTACCTCTGACTTACTTGGCTGTAATATGACCCTTTAGGGATCTCAGGGTTCAGCAAGTAATAATGTACCTTGTTATGGGAATAGCATTGCTATCTGTTCCCCAGAGATTGCACTGGCTTCCCATTTCTTTCTTGATTAAATGTGAGATGTATTTCTGACTAATAAATTCCTTTGTAGTTCAGATGCTGTATAACTCAGATTATTCCTCTTTTGATTCTAGCTCCAGCATAAAACTGGAAATTAGACATTCCTAAAAAGAGTCTGGATGATTTTTGACACATCATTGGAAAAAAATATTTACATTATTTGATCTCTTTAAAGAATCTTGGTCAGGTATCAGAGTTTTTTCTATACCAGGGATTGCTTCCTCTTTGCACTTCAGCATCAAGGCTTGAGGGGCTGATGAACAAGCAGCACATTTTAGGTTATAGTTATGACAGTGTGTGTGTGTGGTGAGGGAATGTCTCCAGCTTGCAATGCAGTGTGGTCTCTGTCCAAGATAGTTAAAGTCTAATTTTCATTGTGCAAGCCAAAGTTTTGTCTACTTTAGGCTTTATTATGTCTTATGAATGCAGAGAGGGGCAGAGGGAGACGGGAATAATTGTTTGGCTAATGAAGTAACTGTCAGCTTTTAACTGAGTGGATTTTATGATGAAATAGATACACTTTCTTAATCTAATGCCTTCCTACCTACTTCTGATTGGTAAAATCTATGAGATTATATGGAAACAATGTATCTTCATCTGATGAATATGCCAAAGTGTGTGTCCCCCTCTACACCATCCAGCATTACTTGGCTTGCTAGAGCATGCAAGGGATTCTCTGTAAAATCTTGTCTGAGTGGCAAGCCTCAAACATTTATTTCTTAAATAATAGGTCAGAATATAAACATACCTGAGCATCTTTGGTCTAGAAGAAAAGGGTTGTGTTTCTACTTCAGTGTTTCTTTTCTGAACCATTTCTGTAACTTCATCTCTGCATGTATGACTAGAGCTGGAATTCGTACTGATCAACTCCAAGAATGAGGAATGGTCCCTCTCAATCTCCATGTTTCTTTCTACCCTGTTTATTTTAAAACTTCAGGCAAAGTTGCTGAAATATCATTCTATCAACAGAAGAGTTCCTGTCGGTCCTTTACTTCTTTTACTTTAAACTATCCTGTTAGTTTAAGAAAATGAAAGAGGGGTTTAGAGCCTTTTGACTGAAGGATAGTGGCTGAAAGAACTGCAGAAAATGGGAGAAAAAAATCAGAAAAGCTACCTGAGCTGCCACAAAAATGTCAGTCATGAAAAAATTTATGAAACTGAGAATCTTATGGTGTGACTAAGTAAATTACCAACAAGACAAGGGTAGGCCATATGAGTGGTTCAGATGTGACTGTCCCTAGTACTGTTTACTCACTCTGCAATGTCTGTTGATTTTGAATGTTAGTTTTGGGTGAAGTAGGTATGGTCTGTAAGCCAACATAGTAAGAGCTGAAAGGTTATCTATGAGGTCTACCTCATGGTGAGGTGAAGTATTAGGTATGACAAGACATTCTTATTGAGTGTAACAGTGATGAACCAGTAGGAAGAGACTGACTGTAACCCTTCCTTCGTTGAGAAGCAGCTGGAGGCTCCATGCAGCAGTCATCACCATTATAGATTTGGCAAATGTCCTGCCAGGATAAAAGGTGCATCTGGGAAAGTGTAGGCTGCATATTATTTCATTTTAGATCTTGTAAAAGCTAGCTCACTACTATTTGAAGACTAGTAACCGTATTTATGTAAGTGATGTAATACAGTGAGACCTGTAGGCAATTAGCCTACTTTCGTTGAATAAACAAACCTGTTGGAGGTTTGCAAACTAGTAAAAACATTTGTGAGGAAAGCAAGTATCTAAAGCTTTTAGAGCCATTTAATTTAATTTAGACTGGATGTGGTAACCTAACTCAACAAATGGACACTGCTGCTTCAGTGACTATGGTTGTAATGGCCACTGAAACCGCCAAAAAGAAGGGATTCTTTCTCTGGTACTGATTGTTCAAGTTCAGTAATCAAAGCAGAGGTTTTAATTGGAGTATCAGTTTGGAAAGTCATGTCAAGTCATTTCTAACATTTCTGGTCAGAAGCACTGTTAGGAGCATCTTTCAAATGTTTGGTCTCAGAGAATTCTCAATATGTATTAGTTCTTGTGGGTGGAATATATGAGAGGATAATACATTCCAGTATCTCTTAGGCCATCACAGTTCATGATAGCTAAAATGCAGAGCTCTTCCATAAAATTCTGTACAGAAGAGTCTTTTGATGCAAGAAATACATTGTGATCCAAATACACAGTACATAGTTGAAACAATGGTATTTTCACACATTGCTTTCACAGCTGTGAGAGCCCTCGGTGCAATGTGTGATTCTAAGTACTGTGATTACTCACTATCCATATGGTGAGTAAATCTGTCCTTTGTCTTTGGTAACAGAAACACATTAAGCTTCCTAATACATGTGAATGTATGCAGCCATATTGTCTATTGAAAAATTAGCTGAAGGATAACCTAGCTGAAGGATAAACTGGAAGGGAAATACGTATTATTGCATTTCTCTTCAACTTGACAGAATGTGAGATTATTGTGATAAATTATGTTCCACCCATGGTATAAAACTGGAGCACGTAAGAAGTTCAGGCCAGATATACTGGCATAGTTTAACACAGTGTCAATCTGGAAGGGAAGCTGTTGATCCTCTGATCATTGCTAGAATATAGTGTAATAGTTCCTTTGACACCTTTGTCTTTTATTTCATCAGTATGTAGTACATGACATTTTGTACTTGTGAAAGGTGCTGAACTGACAGGCCTTGAGACTGAAGTCTTCTCTTTGTACACATATCAGACGATACATAGACAAATACAGCTTTCCCTCTCTGCCTCTTTGTCTTTGCTACACATCAAGTGCTTTCTTACTGCTGCCTTCTTGTATGACCACCATTTGAAAGGAAAAAAACAGTTCAATCTCTACTACAGTTCAGCAATTACCATTTGCAGTTTATGTTACCAGGAAGGTTGCT
>VYZU01079563.1:0-43175 GCA_013401355.1 Ceyx cyanopectus
AACTGCTTAATACCTTCTAAATCCTTCCACGTGGCTCTCCCAGTCGTAGCAATTAGAGCTCATTATAGGCTCATAAGAGCTCTCATTTCGGGGATTACTTAATGGACAATGAAATTTTATCGGACAGAATTATTGAAAAATAAAATTGTAACGAGGCCGATGTGATGTGGGCGCACGCCTTGCATCATTCCGCCTGGTTTGGGATATCTTTGCTTTTAGATGACTTCTTTTCTTGATCTGGCTTTCAGGAGTGGGTTTTTCTTTGTGGAGATTTTTTTCCCCCTTTCTCCCTTTTATCACTGCACTTGGTTTATTATAACAATTACAAATTGCAATTTTGATCCGACTCTTGCTCTGTCTGCCTTGCCTTACGACAGCCCCCTCCCCAGATCCACTCTATCACTGCAGACAGTTTTTTCCACTGAGGTCGATGCGATGGGTCTTTTATTGTTCTTGTCCAGAATAAACTCTCGTAAAAAAAAAAAAANGATTAATTCAAATATACTCCAGATAATCTGTGTTTTAAACGGGACGAGCCGGGCAAAATCTCATGCCTGTGGACTGTGACCGTGATTACAATCTCACCATCCCCACCACCGGAGTTCGGGAGGCAGAGTCCCCTCGACGGTCGGAGGCCTCGGCGGCGGCACAGACACCGGTCCTGGGCTCTGCCACCGCCCGGGGCTTCGGGGCCTGGCGGTTCTGGGGCCTCGGCTGAGCCCTCGGCAGCAGTTTAGGGAAAAGTAGGTGAGGTCGGAGCCGACCCGCCTAAACCCCGCGAGTCCCTAATTGTTGTCACAAGACGCTGGATTAGTGCATTGCTGGAATAGCTGTCTGTTTACACTCCGGAGCCCCGCCGGCCGGTAAACACTTTCTAATTGAATTCTAATCACATTCAAATAGCTCCATAACCAGCCTCAGCTGCAATTCATAAAACTTTAATTGCCATCCATAAATCCTCAGATCGCCGAGTGCGGAGTGTCCCTAAAAACACTGTAACATCGTGCCTGCTCAGGGCCGTCGGGGCGGTGGCGAAAGGGGGGAAGGCGAGAGCGAGCAGGGCTGGGGTCGAGCCGGCCCCCGCTGCGGGGTTGGCGTGGGGGGGGCGTACGGTGGCTCTGCCAGCGGCAGGTTGGGGACGAGGATGGGACAGCAGCGTGAGACTTGGCCCCCCTCGTAGCAACGATCAAGTTGACCCGCCGAACCTTGCTCGTCCCAGGAGCGAGGAAATTCTATCTCCATCAGAAGGCGGGTAACAATTTGATTTTGCTGTTTTTTAACAGCGGGAGAGTGGGTGTGCTGAAGGACGGGTAGGATGTTTCGCATCCCGGTCCGGCCCTTGTGAGCTATAACCGCCTCTAAGCATGTTATAGATATTGATGCCCTCCCCAGCCTCTGCTCAGCCTCTGGTAATCAGGCGTACTCTGTGTTTTCTGCTTTAGAGCACAATTGTCGCTTCCCTTTCCTGAATCAAGTGGGATGGGATCCACAGTCGGTTTTAAACGCCGCTTCGCCTCTGTCAAACAAGAACGCGATCGCCCTTCTATTGACAAGTCTCTTCTTAAACTCCCATAAAACAGGTCATTGGAAAATCGTGTAATATGCTGCGAATACCTTGGCTTTTTAATGCAATCTGAAATGCTCTGGAGCCACCGACCGTATTTAGCTGTTTATCCAATTTTACTTTGAATGATTGCTTCAGCAAACTTGGTGGAGATCAAAGAATCCCTCCCTGACATGTTCGCCTTTCATTAGCGCTGTGTGCTGCAGTCCTGAAGCGGTCGGGGAAGTTCACTTGGAAGTTTTCCGTTTTGATACCATTTGGCTGAGAAGTGTCCAGATATTTGAAGGCTTTGTCCGTTGAAGTAATTACCAATTTGGCAAGATTCACTCGGGGTGAAAGGGGCGAGAGAAGAGAGGAAAAAAAATACCTTAATACAAAAACCCAAAATAACAACCAAAACCCCAGCAATTCACTCGACATGCGTATGTGTGCACAGACACGCACATGTGCGCGATCCCTAACTATGTATCTGTGACCCTCGCTCCTCTGGTGCTGAAAGGGTTTCCTGAGGGAGTCCATGGAGGGAGTGGATCATACCGGGGAAAGGTGTTGGTCCCACGCCTCCGTGGGAATCACGGCCCCCTGGATGATTTTTTATCGGAGGGGGGATTGGCGTTGACCCCCTTACGTCACCTTGTCCCCTCTCTCCTTCCTTCCCTGCGGGGAAAAGAAGCGTGCTTCTCGGGGAAAACACCCGAGCAGAAACGCCCTCCGACTGATTTTACCCCCGACCCCTCTTCAGCGTGTTGACAGGGGGATGTGCCTTCGAGCGGGACCTGTGACGGGGCCACGGCGCAGTCCGGAGCAGCCGCCCCCTCCCCGGCTTCCCCACTTCTATCATTTATCTGGGGAAGAGGAGAAATGAAGTAATCGGGCAGTGAACGAGCACGCACACTTTGGCCCCCCCCTGCTTTGCCCCCCCCCCCTCCTCCGGCAGCCTCTCCTGCCTGCCTGGGAAGCCGGGGAGATTTAGATCTGCGAGGCTTTCAGCCATCACGTGTTTAAATAGTTGATATAAAACCCCGGCGCAGGGGATCCAGGCGGGGGGACTTTAAGACCAGCCCTCTCCAGGGACCCTTTTGTTCAGCTCTCAAACATAAGCACCTTCTCGCCTCGTCAGGACTTCAGTGGCAACTTGGCCAAGCAGGAAAAAAAACTACTTTGGGAGAGCCGCCCCCGGCTTCCGCAACCCTCCGAAATGTCCCGCTCTTTCTATGTCGACTCCTTAATCATCAAAGACTCGTCGAGGCCGGCTCCGTCCCTGCCTGAGCATCATCACCACGGACAGGACTTCTTCATCCCTCTGAGCATGCCTTCCCCCCTCGTCATGTCGGTGTCCGGCCCGGGTTGCCCGTCCCGCAAGAGCGGCGCGTTTTGCGTCTGTCCGCTCTGTGTCACCTCTCACCTCCACTCCTCCCGCGGCGGCGGCGGCGGCGGTGGCGGCGGCGGGGCCATCCCGCTCCTCAAGAGCCAATTCCCCGCCGCCGCCGCCGGCGAGGCCCAGTGCTGCCCGCGGGCCGGCCACGCTCATCACCACCCTCCGCAGCACCCGCCGCCCGCCGCTTCGGTGCCCGCCGCAGCCGCGGCCGCTCTGGGGCACCCGCCTCATCACCCACCTGCCTGCGCCGC
The DNA here is from genome assembly GCA_013401355.1 of Ceyx cyanopectus. Taxonomy (NCBI): domain Eukaryota; kingdom Metazoa; phylum Chordata; class Aves; order Coraciiformes; family Alcedinidae; genus Ceyx; species Ceyx cyanopectus. Next base: position 3,194 of record VYZU01079563.1, read on the forward strand.
CACCACCTACAGCGTCAGCGACCCCCGGAGGTTTCACTGTCTCGGCATGGGTAGGAGCCCTGCGGCCGCCGGGGAGGGGAGGGCAGCGGGAGGATGGGTTGCCCCGAGGGTGCCGAGGGAAAGCGGCTGCCACGGGGCGGAAAGATGAGGGAGAATGTTTTTTTTTCTCCTCTCTCTTTTTTATTTTATCCTTTCTTTCCCCCGTCCCACTGATGTTCGTGCTTCTTTCCCGTCCAGGAGGGTCCGATTCCAGCCAAATTCAAAACGGGAAAAGGATGAGGACAGCTTTCACCAGCACTCAGCTCTTGGAGCTGGAGAGGGAATTCTCCTCCAACATGTACCTGTCCCGACTGCGAAGAATTGAGATAGCCACCTACCTGAACCTGTCCGAGAAGCAAGTTAAAATCTGGTTCCAAAACAGGAGGGTGAAGCACAAGAAAGAAGGCAAAGGTACCCAGCGAAACTCTCACGGGGGCTGCAAGTGCAGCAGCAGCCAAGGGCATTACCCCAGGTCGGAGGACGAAGAGTCTCTGTCCCCTTCTTCGGCTACCGAGGATAAGGAGATCTCCCCGTTATGAGCCCGGCCCGGAGCTCTGCTCCCGCAGCCGGATCCCATCTCGGAGCGGGGCGGCGGCTCACCTGGATCCGCTGCCCCTGGGACAGCAATCCGCCGACCTGGAGCGGGATGGCATTCGCGGGCCGGATGGTACATTGTCATCCCTCCGCAGCAATAGAGATATATATATGAATATATTTTTGGAACGTAAATGTTTTAGTCGTGAGAGTTCAACTAAAACGTTATTTATGTAACCCCAGGGGCAGACACCTGCTCTTCCTAACATGTAACATGGGACTGGACTCGCACAGCCCAGGGTGCTTCCCCCCGCCTTCTCCACAGACAATTTACAGGAAAAAAAAAAAAGCAGCAAAACAACAACAAACAAACAAAAAAAAAGCAAAAAGAACCAAACAAACCGTATTTGCAAGCGAAAGACGAGACGTTAAAAAACCTGAAAATGGAATCAAAACCCTGTAGAGCTGAGAACCTTCTGGACGGACTTCTTAACAAAAATAAGAAAAGAAATAAATATCGGTCGTTTGGGTTTGGGACGGCGGTATGTTTGTGAATAGTTTTATATAAAATTTATATTTATATTTATTTAAATAAATGAGATCAGACGAGTGCTTATTTTTTTTGCTTCTCCTCCCGGACCCGCCCCTCCCCCCCCCAACCCCCCCCAAGTGCCAGTGCAGTCGGAGCAGCGAAGGTGGGCTGGCTGGGGCAGGGTGCGTTTCTTCGCAGTTCTTTGTATGGTGAAAGCATTGGTGTACATGTGTCAGACCTCCGTAAAGACTAGAAATAAATGCCATCGGCTACTAACCCGAATATGTTCTCTGTTCCCCTGTGACTTGGACCGGTTGGGGGGCGGAGGAGGAGGGGGGGGACTCCGCTCCGGTCGAGCGGAATACAAATGAAGCCACTTTTTTTTTTTTTTAACCGAGCAGCTTTGTGTTGCTCTCCAGCCGGAGCCAGCGCACGCTCTGGCCCCGGTGACAGCTTTCTGCCGTCTGCTCGCCCGGCGGCACCGCGCCGGGGACGCTCGGATGCCGCTGGCCCGGGGCCGCCGCTCTGGCAGCAGAGCCGAAACGAGGGCCTGTGAGCCGGGGAACCCCGCGCCCCGTCGGGGCGATGCTGCCTGGCCCGGCTGGCACTACCTGGCGCTTCTCCCACCGAGGGGGCTGCCTGCGCACCTCAGCCCTTTGCCAGGTGGAAACTCCACTTATGGTATACCGAGGTTGTGTTAATCAGAAATCAGGGACATTGCTTTTTCCTCAGGCTTCGAGGCACTATCCAATATTTTCCGTGTTTATTTCATTAGGCACCCTGGCTGGGCTTAGGGAGCAACCTTCTCGTGGGGTGAGGCTGAAACAGGGTTGAAGTCCTCTGCAGTCTGCCCTGGGTAGTGGCCAGTGGGAATGGCCCCGACAACGGGCCCCATTCTGCCTCAGCTTTGAGTGGTCTGTCCCCTGTTCCTTGCAGCAGGTTGGTGCAGAGTGGGATGGAGCTGAAGCTGGTCAGTTCCAAATAAGCCTCTTTATAACTTCTTTGCCTAGTTTCTGCAGTCCTGTCAGACAGCATACGGGCAGATCAGAAGTGCCTTTTGTGCACTGTGTTATTCCCCACTCATGTTTTCCTTGTGTGGGTTTCCCACTAACCCAACCTGCACTTTTGACTTCAGCCTCTGAAACTATTACAAGACCTTCTTGATAAATAATTATCTGAACAATCCCTACATTTCTTGTGTTTGATCCCTAGCCTCAGAGCTTCATCTCAGAGGTTCATCTCCAAATTCACTCCCATGTTCCCCTTCTAATCAGAAAACAAGCAATAAACCTCATTGTGGTTTCTGTTGCAATGTGAATAATCAACCCAAGTACCTTGGATGCTGTGGAAAGATGCAGCCCCAGCACAATAACACTCTTATAGCTTACTCATCTTGGAAGAGAGGTGAGATGCATGGGCAGATCTGGGTTAGGATGGAGAGGGCCTGATGTGGGCACTGCTCTATAGCCTGGACCAGCTGCAGGGCTTGGGGCAGAGGGAGTGCCCAGCACACCCACTCTGGTTTAGGGACCCTGGCAGTGCAGGGCTAGTGGATGGACTTGATGATCTTAAAGGTCTCTTACAATAAAATGATTCTATGAAAGAAGAAGAGAGAGGAAAGGTAGGACCAAAGTTTCTGGCTTAGACTTGAAAAGCAAATACAAAATCTCCACATCACATTGACAATTTCACTGCCTCAGCTGAGAGTGTGTACAGAGGCCAGGAACCCCAAATCCCAGCTGAGCAAGTGAAGAAGGCTTGTGGGCCTTGTGACTTCCTCCCAGGGGTCCTCATGGATGGCTTGCCTTAGGGGACTGCCTCCTCTTACCTGAAAGTGCTGAGGTGAGCTCTGGAAACTTGCTCTTCTGCATCAGTTCACCTGTGTCTAACTTGTTCCTGTAAATCCTACTGAATTTCCAACCTAGAAGCTCTAGGAGGAGGTGTGAGCACCACAGAAAGCCCAGCTTATCACATACAATCTATATTCTTGAGGTAGCTTCTGTCATCATCAGATGTTATTTTTTTCCAAAGTAAATGTTTCATCTTAAAATTTTTGGAAAAGAAGAATGGTACAACAATTTGCCCTGACACATCTCAGAAGGCTGGCACAGCTGGCTCATCTTCACCCAAACCTAGCACTGGGGAATAGAAGCTAGTGTGACAGGAACACTGCTGGAAGTTGTACATACCTGTTCTGGTTTGAGTGAGGACGGAACAAATTCTGTTCAGTGATTTTACTTTTCAGCTCAGTTCTTCTAATTAACTGCACTTTCTGAAGTTAGCAGCATGTTTTCACAGTCAGTGGCTGCTTCTAGAAGTGAAAAGACCCCATGTTTAGAGTTACTACCAAGGACTGGAATACAGACCAAGGCCACTGCTGGATCTTTGTACCACACTGGGGGATGCAGAAAGTGGAAGGCCACACCTGAAGGGACAGGTGACCCCAGACTGACTAATGAGGTGTTACATCCCATATATATAATATTCAGTATATAAAGCTCTGGGATCTGGAGTGTTTCTGAGCATTGTTGGTGGTGTTAGTTTGCTGTTCTTCTCTTGGGGAGCTGTACCCCTCAGAGCACCATGGAGGACTCTGTCCATTTTGCCTTCAGTCCCAATCTACGTGTTCCTGAATCTGGTACCAGAATTTAGCTCCTGAACACAGCTCCCATCTGCTGCAGGGCCCAGTTTGGGACTCTCCCAGTGCCTGCTCCACAGCATCAGTGATAGTGATGTAATTACCATCAGAGGGGTTGGGTTACATACTGGTTTTGTATATATTTGTATATATTACTTTTTTTTTTTTTTCATTAAAAATGTTCCAGTTTCCTTTTCTAATAGCTAAGTCTCTCTCCCTTATTCCCTTTCACTTACCCTTTGGGGAGGGAGGGGGGTTAAAAGAGAGCATCTGTTATCTGTCTGGGGTGCCGCCCTGACCCTAAACAGTGATAATACCCTAACTGGCAGTAATCATACTCACAGAAACATATTGTAGGGTTTTGTAATCCAGCATTCAACAGTTAGAAATTTAAGCAAATTGACATTATAATGAGTTGTGGGGGTTTTGTTTATTTGTTTGGTTCGGGTTTTTTTTTGTGTGTGTGGATTTGTTTTGTTTTGTTTATTTGGTTTTTGGTTGGTTGGTTGTGGGGTTTTGTTTGTTTGTTTTTTATTTTGTCTTGTGTTTTTTTTTTCCTCCTTCTTTCTATTATCTTTTTTTTTTTTTCTCCACAAAGTGTAGGTTGTTGGGGTTTTTTGTAGTGCCAAGACTTACATTGTTCAGCTACCCATTGAATTTTCTTATCATTAGTTGTCTAAGGAAATAAGGATGATGCAGTTGCTCAACTTCTGTCTGCCACTTACCCTCATTCCTTCATAATTCTTAAATTCTATGATCAATATAAACCAGAAGGCTGATATGATAGCTCTGTGAGGGTCTCCAAGACGTCGATTTCCTAAGAGTTCTGCAGAGCTCAGCACCAGGCTGTGAAAGACAAATCCAGGAGACACTTCAGCTGCCACCATCCAGTCTGGCAGGAATTGAGTAACCCATAACTGGGGAACAACAGGGTGTCTTTTTGCCCAACAGCCTGCTAGAAGAGAATGGCTACAGGGGGAACGAGGTTGTATCACGGAGGCAGAGGGTATAGTCAGCAAAGGGACTGGGAACAGAAGCTGCAGAGAAATCTGAAGGGCCTAAGGGACATGAGGCATCAACGAGGTAACACTTTCCTTTTGCCACTCAGTGTGATCCCAAACCTTATTTGTTGCAAGTCCTGTGAATAAGAAACAAATGCTACCCTCTTATTTCTTTGGTACTTGTCACAACGATGTTTGAGAGCGCTGTAAAAACGTGTCTGCCTTTATCTTTATAGCTCCCATGGGAGCAATAAATTCGTTTCTCTTTAGAGGTCGAGAACGAAGCCTCGAAGAGATTCAGCCCGCCACTGCGGCACTGCCCTCACGTTGTGAGTCTCCATGCGACTTTCCAGCCTTATTCCCATTTTTAGCACCGGATGTGACCCAGTCACGATCCCGACATATTCCAGCTGCAGGTACTGCGCTTACTGCGCATCATCCGCCAGATGTGCCCCGCTCCGGGCAGTCAGGAAAAGATAAGCATGTGGTGGGCGGCTCCGACCGTCGGTGCTGAAGCCACTCACCTTGACATCACTCGACGGCAGAGGAGATGCTTTTTCCCCGGCGTGGCGATGGGCGTCCCAGATGGCTTTCAGGTAGGGGACAGCCCCAAAAGCGAGGCTCCGGCCGCCCCTCCGAGCCGCCGAGTCCCATCGGGCAGGTCCCGCAGACGTCCCCGCTCCGCGGGCAGGGACCCGCAAGCAGGTCGCGCAATTTAAGTTCCTGCGTTTGCACGAGGTATGCGACTTAAGTTTGTATGAGTGATCCCGCTACAGACCTTCTGTAACTTCTGGGGGCTTGAATGAGCAAAAGGAGCATTCCTCCGACGAAGATTCCCCACTTAGATATTTATTATCTTTCATTCATTGATTTAACTCTTTCAAGTTAAAATACTCTTTTGAAAAAAACCCATCCGGCTTGAAGAGTCTCTGACTTCGATCTGCACGACCGGGATCATCCACAGCACCGACTTCTTCGGTTGAGAGTCCCCTATTTAAGCCTGCTGCCGTGATTTGATCGGGACATATTTGCCCAAAGGAACGATCTATGTAACTCCCCTGCATTCATCTTGCTTGTTGTAATTTGCTATTCCAGCCCCTTCAGATGACCAGATCCCTCTCGGACATTGCCCGGGAGCGGCTCCCCGGACCGGCCTGGCTCTGCCGCTGCGGGCAGGGCCGTCCGGAGCCGTGGCAGCGTTGCTCAGAGCCAGGCACATCCGAGGGCAGTGCTCCTCTCAAACATCCTGCTTGAGGATTAGACCCACTCAGGAGTTTCTGTCGTGCCCACAAGGACGGTGCCAGTCTGGTTGCCTCAGCCCCGGGAAACCAAAGGGCATCCTGGCACCAGCCCGGAGGACGCAGGCGGGGCGCTCAGCGTTCCACTCCCGGATCCGGGGCCTAAAAATGACGGCACTCAGTCTTTCGGGAAAGAATCTCGGCCGAAAATAACCATGTTTATGATGATGATGATTATTATTTCTAAAAGGATATGGGGTAATAGTGAAGGTTTTAAGTACGAGAGCGGGAAATGCACCCCGCAGCCTTCGCGCACCTCGGTCATCTGAACTTTTGGTCCAGGGGAGAAAATCCGGGACGGGTTTGTAGCCTGGGTCCGAGGGTACCCGACATGCCCCCAGCCCCGGGAAGGCTCTCTCTCTCCTCCGGGCTTCCACCAGAGCCCGGCCCGCTCCGCGGGGCAGAAAGCCGTGCACCGGGCAGCTGCCGGGGAGCTTCGCATGACCGCGGAATAACAAACAGCCCGAAACCAATGTGCCACTTGGGAAAGCTCGGGAGCCGTGTCCGCGCTGCAGCTCACTCGGCCCTCGCCGTGAAAGCGGCGATTTCACGCAGGCTCTGCTTCGCGCCCCTCTCCGCCCCCCTGCGCGCCTTCCAGCCGGCTCCGCTCCGGGCGATGCGCCGGCCCTTGGCCCCGACCCCACCCAGCGTGGCTGAGTGGATTTAAGCTATTGGAAGAGAACCCAAAGAGATCGGAAGCGTGTGCTGTGTGCTCTGGAAAAATAACTAGTTTCAGATTAATGAAGGAGTGACAATTTCAAGGCTAACGTTGGCACTGCCCAAGCCAGAGCGTGGGGAGCTCGCCAGGCTTTGCTTTATATTGTCTACTTCTCTGAAGAGCAGACAAAGATGGATAGAGAGACATTGAAAAGCAGGAGGCGTATTTCAAACAGTTCAATAAAGAGGGTTGTCACTTAAAGACAAGAACCATAGTGCTTTGATGACTTTGTATTAGCCTCACCGTTTCAAATAAGTGACTCTACTCTCTTTGCGGAATTCACCGAGTTTTAGTAGATGACACTTCAGTGAAGCCGCTTTAGACGGGAACAAGAGCTTGTTACTGCGGGGTAAAACTCCTCTTCGGCTGGGTTTTGCAAAGAAAATTGCCGACCCGAGGCTGTTTTTCCTTTTCATTCTCAAAGTAATGAACCTCGGTAAAATCAAGGTTTACAATTTACGTGAAACCACTACGCGAAAGAGAGCAAACGCTCCGGCTCCATATAAATGAGAAGAAACGCGTCGGGGAGATGGCGAAATGCCGGAGAGAAACTCTTCCTCCCTGCATAACTCGGCAATACAGGGGCGGTCCTTTCTCCATCACTTTCTACACCCTCGGAGAAAGCACCAACACACGGGGTGTTGAAAATAAAGTTGTTTGTGCAATGCCCCAGGCAACTCGCGCGTGTTCTCAGCGCCGCCGGGGCAGGTTCCCACGCGGATGCGCAGCCTCTCCGGTACCCGGCCCTTCCCATCCCTCCGGGTGGGAGGGATGACGCCTTTCCCCAGCCGTGTGTGCGCGGCGGGGAGGGACGGCGCAGACCTGCTGGGTGAGAGTTTTCTGCCAAGCTGGAGGACTTTTTTTAATTTATTTTTTTTTTAATTTTTTTTTTTTTTTTTTTTAAAGATAGGACCCCCAACCGCTGCAGCCCCCCAGGCTTTGAAGGCACAACGAAAGGACTTCACTGTGGGTTTCAGCGAACCATTTAGTCACTGTTTCATTAGGCACTATTTGAACCTTGCAACATGTGGTAATTTCTGGGGCAAGCTGAAAAGGGGGGATTATGTAGGAGGGACACAAGGAAATTAGCTAACGGTTAATTTAACTCGTTTTCTGGTAGAATTTTCGATACATTCCTAATTGACTGAGGAGGCAGGTGAAGTCTTCAGTTCCAGGCAGACTCATTCACGGTGAGAATAAATGGCTCTTTTTCAACTCACACTGCTCACAATATATCATCAGGGAAAAGACATGCGATGAATATGTTGATTTTTTTATTATTATTATTATTAATGGAATTACACCCTGCTACGCAGGTGTGAGCGCAAAAACCTATACTGCGATGAAATCAGATTAACAATGAAATGAGAATTTTATTAGCTTTCTATGTCACACAGACCTGGATTTAAACTGTCAAAACAAGAAACAAGAGGGGGAGAAAAGATACTCTGAAGGCTACAGTGCCAATCAACGGACAGAAGTAGTAACCTGGTATCCAAATAATAATTAGCTGTAATTTCCTGTGAATATCCACACCCCACAGTCTACGCTATTTATATCACATAGAAAATGTATGATTAGCCTACAATGTCAGATCTATTTTGAGTCCGGAATTTGCCAATTAATCCTAATCACCCCGATTTGATATGAAATGGGAACATTTGTTAATAAGGTCCTAGTTTTAAAAAGCATTAGATCTTATCGGAAATAAACTTTGACTGAGACTCTTGTCATGTTCTCAAAGCAAAGGGGCCCAGCTAGGTGGGAATATCCTGGGGGCGTCTAGGAGCAGCCCGAGGATCAGCAGGACAGGAGCTGTGACCTTGTAGGGGACAGCTCCAGGCAGAGTCGGGTTGGAGGTGACCCCCTCACCTGGAGTGTCGATGGGTTGGAGCTGATCCTGTAGTGGGCACAGGCAGGTCGGGGGTGACCCCACACCGGGTACCGGTAGCGGCGGCGCTACCTGCTCGACGTGCGGAGAGGTGACGGGCACAGCCGGGCAGGGCCCGCGGCCAGGGGAGCCCTCCACTTCTGCCAAGGGCCTCTTTGTAACCTGCTATAGAAAATGGAGGTATTCTGCATGACAAAGCCCAATTAAGCTCGCTATTCAGGACCTCTGCAGCTGGTAGCCCATTGGGAGAGTGGGAGGAAACGCGAATATATTAATTATGCAAAGGGGCGGTGAAAAATACCAACAACCGCGGTCCTGGGTTGGGTTTTGGGTATGTTTGTTTGGTTTTTTATGTGTCAGGCCCGTTATTTATGTATGTATTTGGTGGCAGGGGCGGTGGGAGGAGGAGGAGGGGCGGGGTGGGGCGCTGCCCGGGAGCAGCCCGAGCACCCCCGGGCCCGCCTCGACACTGCCGGCTGCGGAGTCTCCCGAAGGGACCGGATCCCGTCAACAGCCACAGGAGCATCCCCCGCCGGCCTCGACGGCTTTGCTCAGAGGAGCAAGGGAGGCTGCCTGCCAGGCTGCAGGAGACCGCTAAAGGCTCTGGCAAAACTGCCGTTTAATATATACTAGCAAAGCTGTCGGTTTTCTCTAAGAATTCTCTCTCTTTGTTTTTTAATTGTCACTCAACAGGGGTCAACTGTGAACCTGCCAAAGGGCTTTCACAGGCTGAGGAGCATGAAACCCCAGGGCAGTCTGAAGACCAGCCAAAACAAAACTGTAGATTGAACATTAAGATTGACACAGAAAATCCATTTGTTTTTCAGTTTTACCTTCCCAAGCAAACAGGACATAACATATGCATGGTTATAGTTGGTATATGACACAATTTCAGAGTCCAAAATCCATTATCTGGGAAATATCTTATATAACAGAATGATCTTACTCTAAAGAATCCAACTTTCATAATAGCAGCTGAGTTTTAGTTCAGAATTTTGTATCACTGAACACAGAATTGTGCTTGGGATCACAAAGTTGTCAACCCTGACCACAAATGCATGGATGAGACCACAGATTTTTCCATTTTCTTCTGTAGAAGTATAGAATGATAGAGAAAATTCAAGCTATGTTTATGCTATGAGTGTTCCCAGTCTTCTTCAAAATGGCATGAAGTTTAAGTCAGAATGTGGTCAACCAGATGTGCAGAAGATGCAAAGAGCACATTGAGCCAAGAAGTATACTTGGCATAAGACACGTGCAATGCACTTGAACAAAAATTTGGTATTCTATTTTTTCTCTGGTATGCTTAGATAACCACCATGATCCCATTCTTCCAGAACAGTTGTCAGAGCAGTCATGGCCTCATATTCTCAGCTCTGCTACAGAAAATCAAGTACTGGGTCACTAGGACTATAGGTGACATCTAGGCCTGAGGCAAGGCATGAAAGAAGACATGGTTCAGCCATCTTCATGAAGACCTTTGCTGGGAAGAACAGTCCTTGTAGCAATTTGCTCCAGGGGGAATCTGAACAAATGCCACCTAATGGAGGGTGGGAACGACTGCAGCAGAAGAGAGGATTAAAATCTGGGGTCAGTTCAGGGGTCCTCTTTGGAAGGTATCATGAAGGCAAAAGGTGAAAGCTGAAAAAAGTGGAGAACAAAAGTTTTTCCCATGAAAAAAGAGTATTTTGATTCATTGATTATTTTACTGTTCAATCTGCCAGAGTGTATAAAAGGGGAAGCAGGAATGACCATCAAATCAAAGAGGGGATGGGGATTTGAAAACTTCATTCTTATTGTAGGCAGAGGAGAAAATGGCACAACATGAATCCATTCTATGCGCAATGATTGTAAATGAGAATGAGAATTGCACAGAGGTAACCCTTTCCAGTCCTAACAAGGTACACTTGTGTGGTCCTAACACCCTTTGGCTCTTTAATTTTGTGCAGTTTGCTGCTTTCTCTGGATCAGTGAATTTGCAAATACTTTTTATCTTTAAAGAACAGATTTTTTCACTTTAATTATATTAATGCTAAGAAATAAATGTCTTTGAATTGTTGCATAGATAATGAAAATGATGTTACAGTAACTAAGGCAATACTTGTTGTATCATCCACTGCTATTCCAGACACTTAGAGCCCTTCAGAAAGTAGACTTTTTGTCAAAGATGAGCTATGCTTATTCTTGGAAGAAAAGTTCAAGGCACAAATATTTTAAACCATGTGCCTGGCTCAGATATATGCAAACACAACTAGATCCACAAACAATGCTTGAAGTGTCTGTGCAAGCGTAAATTTGCACATGCAAAGCAGGATCCATATGCAAATGGGAGTTTACTCACACACACTAACAAACTGGAGCAGAAAACAGCATGAAAGTGTTGCTTTAATTGTTTTAGAAAGTGAAGCAAGATAGTGATATTTGCCTGAGCCACTTCATGCTGTTAGACATTTCCCACTCTCCTGGGAAAGTGCTGGGAAGGCTTTGCTGGTTTGTAGGTACATCTTGCTGGATTTGTATTCAGCTAGAAGTGGGACAGATATTCAAGGGTGAATGACAGTGAGGGTCAAACAGATCCTTATGGAAAAATCTCCTGGTGATTGTTAGAGAGCTGCCAAGTCTCAAGGCCAAAGTTGGAGTAGGTCTGGAGCAGGTCTGAGAGTAAGTATGGGACAGGATGAAAGTCAGGTCTCTCCAGTTATCAATCCTCTAACTGTTCATGGTGTATTTTTTGTAGAGTGTTTGACTTTGTTATCAGAATTTGTTCAAACCTGTTCATAGACTCATAGAATCATAATGGTTGGAAAGGACCTCTAGTATCATCAAGTCCAACCCTCATCCTAACATCTCTCTAACCACTAGACCATACTGATATATATACACATATGCACTTGGCACCTTATCAGAACACTTGGGAAATCCAAACATTATGTGTAATTTAGAAAATAAACGACAACTTTGAGAGTTACTTATGGGGGAAGTTATACCCAGACTAAGTTTTAAGTGTATTTTACATTGTTCCCTTCTGGTTCCCATATGTCCAGCATCATCAGCCAGTGTCTTTCTCTCCTGGTCTGACTTGCATCATAAAAACTTCATTCAAAATGTCATTAGACTGTTGGGCAAGTGTAAGCCAGTAACTTGACATGAATTCTTTGGTAGGCAAGAAATGAAAGCCACAGACGAGCAAACATGGAATAAGTTTGGCCCTTCTGTCTCCCAGTTCCTCAATTCCCATACAACCTGTACCATGGCTGTCAAAGTTGCTGTATAGCAGGTATGTGATTAAAAAATAGTAGATGGGATTTTTAGTTCTAGTCATGGAGCTGAGAGCTGTTGAGGGAACACTGCTCATGCAGCCTTGGCAAAGAGACAAAGACTAGGCCAAAATCAGAGGCCTGATTTATAACTACTATATTATTTTGACAGCTTTATAAGGAAAAAAAGAGAGTAGTACCAGAATTATATACTACTGTTATATATACATTAATTTCTGTGATTTTTTTTCTAGAAGCACCTTTCCTTTGCACTATATTGAGTAGTTCCAGATGTAGGTAGCATACACAGCATAAAATGTGAAATGCACTTTTATTAATAACATTACTTCTTTATAATAATGTTGACCTCAGTTTCAGGTCATCTTTATTAAGCTTCCATACTGGGTCCCAGATTTACTCTGATGGTGTATGGTCCAAACTGAGAGGATTTCTTGGCATTCGTTGCTTCCTCTTACTAAACACTGCTAATTCACAGGACATTTCTGCAGTACCAAAAAGTTGGGAAAGATCTACTGTACATCAGAAATCAGGGCTGGCATGATGCAATAACCTTCCTTGTGATGGGTGAGAAAGACTGAAGTATTTTTAAATGGAAAAGAAACTATATTTTAAAAATGCCAAACACATATATACATATAAGGATTAGGGGTTTGTTTTTTTTTCAACTACATATAGTAAAGCCAAATAAAATTAATGTGAACAGGTGTTAAGTTTGAGAAATGTCTCAGGTTAACAGAAATTTCCTGGAGCAGTTTTTATTAAATGGCAGTTAACATACATCTCCTTTATTCTCTTAACTGATTCTTCTTTCATATATCAGGTGCTCTATGGGACTCCTCCTGATTTGGACCTATGTAGGCAAGAGTGGGAGCTCTTTATGCTGATATGACAAACATTTTATTAAACTGCTTGGGAAAATATTTTGATTGATGACAGAAAATGCCTCTAATAGAGCACTCAATGTGTTCAACTGGCACTGCTATCACTTAAAACAGTGGGCTAAACTTTTATGACATAAATTGCTGATGTCTTTTCCCAGGAAAGTAAAAATTTTTCTTGATTTCAACACTGCAGAATCTGGCCTATCAATAAAATAGTTTTTCCAGAGGTCTTAACCCATTTTGAGATTTATGGGGTTAACTCCCTCACAGTTTGATTTAAAATATTATTGTAATGGGCTGTGTGAAGGTTTCAAGTGATTCATTATTAAAGTAATACTGCTTTTTGCAGCAAACCAACCAACTGTTATTTCCATTCCTCCAGAGTTCTTAAGAATTATAGCCTCTTCCTGCTACAATTTGGAAAACAGTGCTGATTTGCTCCACTTTAAAACATGATGGGAAAATGTTACATACCACATCTCCTTTCAGCAAGGAAATTGCCACTGCTGCCTTTTAACATTTATAAAGCTCAATACTAGTGAGAATCCTGCAGTCGTGGTCTTTCTTCTTGCATAGAAACATAACCAACTGTCTCAAGAGGGAATAAGACTTGATGAAACTGAAGCCTGGGAAAAATATTATCCTACAATGTTGGTGTTTGTGTGTTTATGATGAAAGGAAATTTATTCTGCTTTGAAACTAATAGCAGGTGGAGCAATACCATTCTCCTTCTACGTTTTCTTTCTCTCCTGTAAGAACTGAAGTGTGATAAACAAAATCAGAAAAGGATTTTTTTTCTGTTTGTATTTGTTTTATGTTCCCTTGATGCCTCTTTACTAGCATCATGCTAATCCCAAATACCTGGCTATGAGCTGAGCTGCAGCTCTGTTGAAGGACAAAACAGTTGTGTCAGTCAGATATTGAGGACTTTGTGAACTGTTTTAAGAGAGAAAAAGGCACAGGCATTTTTAGACAAGAGACCATGGTATTGCTTTTGGGCAAAACCCTTTGGGGTAGATTCTTTGGTGGCAGCTGGGTGGAAGAAGATGTGCTGGTGCAGCTGTTTGTACTCATCCTCACACCATCTCCCTGCTGCTTGCATCTGCTCATGGCATTACTCCCACAAAATCTTTCCTTTTCTTTAGTCAACAGAGATGAACCAAGTTAATTGGTTTAAAGAGAAGATTTTTGCTAACCTGATGCATTTTGTGAGACACATATCAGGGAGCAATCCCATGAGCAGCTGAGCAGATAGGACAGAAACTGGTGGAATCTCCAAACGGGGATGGGTGCAAGGAGTAGAAGAGATGAGAAGCTCTGAAAGCCAAGCTGCTGTGATGCTAACAAACTCTGTCACTCAGCAGGTCTTATTAGCCTGGGCATGATGCCATGCAGCTGAGGGGGACAACGTGCAGTCAGCAGTTGCTCTGTGATCATTGTAACAAGTCCCTCTGCATAGTGTAGACATCTATTTTGTGTTTTCTTCAAACCTCGCATGCTACAACTGTTTTTAAGAGGCTAAAAATGCTCAAATTTTACAAGATACACAGAGTTGAAGTAAAAAATGTGATTTCTAGCTGATCCAATGTGGGCTTCCATATGTCTCAGGATATTAAATTTCACCTATTTATTTTATGCAGGCTGGAACTGATCCAAAGCCTACTGCAGCCTCTGGACTTATTCCAGCAAATTCAATGGGTTCTGATTCAGGCTTTGAATCAAGCCTTAACTTTATACATTTTTGATTATTGAAAGGACTCTAATCCCCTCCTGCCTCCATGTGTGCTGATACAGAGCCTTCATTTTCCATTGATTAATGCTGGAATTTGTCACTCTGCAGGAAACATGCAACATTTTAAATCAATGCAGTCAACCAGTGTATTTTTCTAATAGATTTTGTAGGTATGTTAGTGGAGTCATGTGGCACAGACTCAGGATGCAATAGGCATAAATAATCTCTAAAACTCAATGAGCTGTGAGTGTAGGAACAGAAATATCATCCTTCAGCTTCAAAATACAGGTCTCTGCCTCCTAAGTCAAAAATAACATTCTCAGAGATGGTGGGTGAGTTATACACCCATAGAGGTGAACCAGCATCCCTATCCAGGTACATACTCCCAAAGATCTGTGAAAAAAATATCTGGCTGATGGCTAAAGAAAAGCAGTAATTGCCCTTTCAGCATTCACAAATTAACAATGGAAAGCAGAAAGTTTGGTCCAGAGCAAAATGTTTTTATTTCTGGAAGCAGTAGAGAGTCCGGGGAGATGGAGGGATGAGAGGGTAAACTCACAAAGCAAGGGTGGCATTTGCCCTGGGAGCCTGAGCAAGCAGAATGAAATATTCCCCCCCACCTTAGGGAAATCTCCATTCTGTGTCTCTCAGTAACCAAGAGACAACAAGTATACACAAGTGAGAGGAGATTTTCACAGTACCAACTCCTATATACAATTAATTGAAGAAACTTAGATGTAAGTGCATAAGGGAGGTAAATCCCTGAGAGCAAGCAATGATCTATGTACAGAGCTATTTAAGAAGTGCACACAAGCTTTTGTTTCTTGTATAATTTCAAAAAGCAAATAGAAGTGGTGTGTTGAAAGAAGAGTGCAAGGGTTAAGGGTTTTACAGATGTAAATAACATGAGGTCCTGATCACTGCAAATAGAGTTCCCAGCTATGGCTGACTCGGTAGTATTCCTTTACTCATGGTAGTGTAACAAGACAATTATTGCCAAGATATTTTGTGATGTGTTGTCATCTCCAGCCAACTCCTGAAGGGCTGTGTGGCGAGAAGAGAGACTTCACAAACTGAGAATTGTGCCAGGTCTCAGTGAAGTTAACAGGTTGCAGTCTTGGTTCTGCTCCCAGCCGTTTTTCTGTCTCCTCTCCCAGCATTTCAATCAATAGTGGGGAGAAACTGTAGCTACCAGGTAATTACTGCAAGCTTTAAAAATGTATAGTCTTTCTGATGACCTGCCCTGTAACCTAGGAAGTCCTGAGGATTTTAAAACGTCATCATAACTAGATTTATTCTTTTCTGCACTGCAGTATTTTGTGTAGTGCCATAATCCAGCATTAATTCTCAGCATGAGCAAAACCTTGACTCTTCTTTATATCTGAAAGCTCTGGAAAATCAGACTACAGTTACTGCAGCCACCAGCAAATGATGAACTGGTAGCATAGTGGAATTTGTTTTATTTTTCCATCCATTTGTTTTTGATGGTAAAACAAGCTGGTTTTGATAGTTCCTGGAATAATTAGAGAAAGAAATAATGGATTATAGCAATTTTATTTTTTTTTCTCAAAAAAGGTGTCTTGTAAAGTTATCTGTGTTGCTGCAGAAATGCTGGAACGTCCTCTTCTGAGAAAAAAAGATCTGTGGTAAAGAATGAAAACATAGGACGAGCATTGAACAACTTTGCTGATTTATGGGAATCTATCCAATCATGTTAATGAAACAGTGTTCTTGAAATCTAAGTTTAAGATGACACTGCCAACTAAAAATGATGCCTGTGCCTGTAAAATAGGTAATTATCAAAGTGGCACGTAATATATAATATACCAAAAAAAACTTGGCATAATTTTTCTCTCTCATAAGGGATAATCAGAATACTTTTTTTCTAAAAAGGCCCTTGTGCAAGTATAAAGCTCAAAGATTAAGAAGACAGTGTAGTAAGAACAAATAATGTGACAAAAACATTTCAAGGGCATTTCAAAAGAAATATTAGAGATAACATTTCAAAGTTGTGGTATAGGGACTTCATTTTTTTTCAGAGTTTTTCTCCAGTAGAAATCATAACAATCTGATCATGATCAAAGTTTGCAATGAAGCAAATTTAATGGCATAATATAACTTTCTGATCTATGTCACCACACCCTTTATAAAAATAAGTGATTTTTGCACCTCAAAATCCTTTTGATATGATTATGGGAAACAAAGTATGTGTATCTCATGACTCAGTCTAGAACTACAGCAAGCATCTGCTCTACCTGTGCCACCAGCACAGCTCCAAGACCCAGCACTGGTCTTGCCACAAAAGAGCAAGCATCGAGCTGTCTTTCTCTTGACCTCAATTTTTCTCTAGTCCTAGTTCAACGTGCTTCAGTCTGAAGACAGACAGATAGACAGACAGGAAGAGTCTCAGGATGTGGTTGTCTGTTGCAACAGCTTGAAAGTGAGCCAGCCCAACTGCATCATTGCACAAAGTAGTAAACAAGCTCAACAGGAGTGTGGAGTTAACCTGGGTGTCCAGTGACAGTTCTTGAGCTGGGGAGGAGTCACCACATAGCAGGGACATTTTCTATTATTCTCTGTTTCTTGTTTTTGTTGTGTTTTATTGGTTGTTTGGTTTGGTTGTTTGGTTTGGTTTTTAAAAAGTTATTGTTTTGGTTTGTTTTTGTGTGTGTTTTGTTTGCTTGTTTTAGTAGGGTTTTGGTTTTTGTTTGTTTGGGTTTTTTTTCTATATGCTTTGCAATAAAAAGGGATAAAGGAAACTCATAAAGAAATGTGGAAGTTGAGAACCTTTCAGCATTTAAAATGTTTTTTTTCTAGTTTACAATTTGGGTTTTATTTTTGTCAAAAATTAAGAGCTTTCTTGAAGAAAATTAGAAGTGCTCTCACAAGTGTCTGTTAAAATTCTCTAACAAAAAGCAGTGACCTGTTGTGAAGTTATTTCATTTGTATTAGAAACTGACAGAAGCCCATTTGGAGTAATAATTTTGCACTGTTAGCCATGGAGGAATTTTGGATGGAAGAAGCCCTGCTGAGCTACACTCACTTTTTTTCCATAGTGAAGAAGATATGGAAGAAACAAATGGGAGAAACCTGTTTCTCCATAGTGATGCTGAAGGACAACCCCTGGCATGAGGTGATGTACATATGGGTGTAGCACATGAAGTTTTTAAACCACTTTATAATGAGTTTAGGCAACACTGATCTTAACCTATGCCCCAGGTAGTATGGCCAAGCAGAGAGACTTTTTATATAAGATATCTAGATGTATGAGTTTTGACCAAATGTCTATGGAGTCACTCATTAATTCTTGTGTATTTTGTACAATGAGAATATTACATTTTATATATATATTTGGGAAAGAGCAATGCTTGCCGAGATATGCTATTGTGTCTACTTAAATACTATAACAATTCTGAGTAATGTTGCTCCCTAATTAAATTCTTCAGCAACTTCAAAAAAATGTTTTGTAAAATATTTAGAATGTTAATTTTTTTTCTTTTTGTGAGGTTTTTACAAAACATTTTACACTGGTGTAAGAACCAGGAAAGAAACCCACACTTCAGAGTGCTTTACCATCAACAGAATTTGGTGAGAGCAGAGGGAAAGCAGACAGGGTGATGGTTTACCAGCCTGCAGCAGACATGGGCATCCTGACAAATTTAAGATTTTTATTGACTTAATTGCCCTCAGAATAAAGACCTCTAAGCTTTAATAGCTGCCTGGTGATTGCAGAAGCCTCTTTATCTGCATCCTTCCTCTATGTGATAGCAGCAAATCCAGCATCCCCCCAGATGTGGTGTACAGCCTCTTTGAAGAGTGTCAGATGCTGCCAGCATGATCTGCTCTGCATTCACAGAGCACCAGTTGTTTTGCAGGGAGTGAGGGACTGGCTTGGAAATACCTGCTAGTTCAGAAGCTCAGGACAGAGAGTTTCTGCACGTTTCTGGGAGTATGTGTGCTAGCCATGTAGGATGCACAGAAAGTAGAATAATGGAAGACACTCTAGAGAGGAAGAAAAAACTGCAAGCAGCCCTTGCAGGGCTATGGAAGGATTTCATGAAGCTCTGAATTTAAGTTATAAAATCCACTCCCCTGCAGGGTTGTGAGCTGGTGTGTTAGCCTCGTTTCAGACAGCAAAGGATCTCCCGGCCCCATCACTCTGAGCACTGCCACCAAGGGGGCTTTGGGCAGCCCTGTGTGTGTCCCACCAGCTCTATCCCACCAGCTCTGTGCACACTGGAATCCTGTTCAGTTGCTTCTAGAGGCGCCTCTAAAATCCCTAGGGCCAGGAGCTGATTTTGGACAGTGTACAAGAGTGCTTGAAATGCCTGCTTAGGCTGAGGAATCTCAGAGAGCGGTCAGCTTCTTGAGATTTAGGAAACAGTCTGGTATTTAGGCTAGAGTAAAAACAAATGTTGCCTGCAAGAGCAGATGAGGATGCTGTGTTTCACTTCCTGGAATTCACAGCTGGCAAAGACAAAATCCTTTTAATTCGTATCATATCAAGGTCTTCTGCACATTTATTCTGAATGGAAGGTGATGGAAGTGGAAAGTTGGCTCTGGTTTTCATGTGTTTCCAAAACAAAGTCCTTACAGTGGTATTATTAATGAGGATTGGATGAGTGAATTAAACCACTAGAAAAACTTAGAACCCCACCTTTAGAACACTGATTTTTCTGTGAGACATCTAACAGCCCCCTGTAGATGCGGCTTGTTATGTATAATGTTGTCCTCATAGACTTTCTGGTTTACCAGTTCAGGTTTTCAGAAGTGAGCAACATCACTGGGGATCACTTTAACTTCAAAGAAAATGGACCTATTGGTCCAGTTCTTTGCTCACTGTAACTTTGTGGATTTCAATGGTTATCTCATTTCATTTTATTGGTCAAACCCAGTCTCCTGAACTATAACTCCAAGAGATATTTAATGGTGATATATATGAGCCCAAAGGTTTCCAAGATAAAATGAAGAGAAATGATAGATAAGCTTTCACCCTTGTATCCTTGTAGCTTCTTTAGTGAATTGATAAGTGCATAATTAGCTTAAATCCCAGCAAGAGGACACAAACCTATGCCTATACTTTCTCCACAGGATTAATTCCTTCTAATCTGACTTTTCCCTTCCTTGGGCAAATTTATGCTCCTAACGTGGACCTAATCATTATGTCTTCCCTAATTGGCAAAAAAAAAATATCCCACATTCAAATGGAGAATTCAAGGACTGGTTTTAGTGTGTTTCAACAAGTCTGGAGACTTGTTACCACCACTGTAAAGGCTACGAGGATGCAAGCTGTGCCTGTGGTCCCATACAGGTTCCAGGTCTCAGTGTAATCTCTGGATTCAGGGGACCATAGACTGTTCCCAGATCCTTCCCCATAGGTCTTGGTTTTGGAGATATCTGTCAGCTGCAGGACTTCTCTGGTATCAGGGGCACCCCACCAGGTTTTGGGAGTGGGCAAAGCTTCAGGATAATGTCAGATTTCTTAGTGCTGCCTCTTTACCAAAGAAAGCCACAGAGCTGGGATATTTTTCATTCCCTATAAACTCTCAGAATTCAAACATCATAATAAAAAATCACTGCCAGCACATTTTAACCTCTGTAAAGATCTGAAAGCTTTTCTTCCTGAAGAACACCTCACCACAGCCTGCTTTGGTTTTGACTTTTGTAGTGTCTCCTTTCTGCTGCAGCTTCTGGAGATACCACAGGAGTTGCAGAGCCAGTGAAGCCGTGGAGCTGGGCGGAGACAGCCTGTGGTGCCTGTGCTTACAGCCACTGCTCATTTTATTTTTACTTCTGGGTGGGAAGCCAGCAGTTGATTTTAATCCAAATTTGAATGTATTTCTCTCAGAGTTTGGCTCTCTTCTTGTGTAACACTGTGATGCTGAGATATTCTGGGACGTTTTTACTAACCATGGCAGAGATGCATTCCTGGAGATTGGAACAAGGGTGTTTTCCAGTGAAGGGCCACGTGTTCAAGTGATTCCATCTGGGAAACCCACTCTCTCTGGTGGTCTACTGGAGCCAGGTTTACTGACCTTCATAAAACTGCCACCTACTGCAGTAAGACCCTTTCTCCATGCCACACACACATGTCCTTTTGTACTGTGTACCCCAGTGATCTGGAACTTCACACTTGTTTCTCCTGGGTCTGTGCAGGCAGAGCAGTTCAGAAGCAAGGATGGCAGTGAGGAGAAGGGAGGAAATGAAGCTACCCATGAATGACAGCAGGCTCTACTCAGGCTCCAGTGGACTCTAGATTCACCATGGCGTTTTGAAAGAAAATTTGTTACATCTGTAATTCTAAAAAATCCCTGTAGATGAAATGGGATGCTGTGATCCTGCTGTGATCCTGCTTTTCTCCTACTCTTCAAAATAATGGAGGGGTGATACTTATACAAGGTGACTGCCTACCCTAGTTCATCTAGTCCCCCTTATCTCCATTCAGATGCTAATGATGGTTTAAACCAATGTGTGTGATTCACAAGCCTAAAGCAAAGCTAGGCAGCAGGTCTGTAGACAGTACAGGAGCTAGATGTTTTAAACTCTTCTTCTTTCCTAAGTCAATATTGGGATAGGCAGCAATAAAAAAAACACCACCATACGGAGAAGGAATTTGAAGCTGAGAGAGCTTCAGAAGCTGTCAGAACAAGAAGCCTCACAGGGCAAAGGGCAGCAGAGAGGCACTGGCAGGTGCTAAGTGGGCTGGAGGACCATTTGTCTCCCAGAAAAAAAACAACCAACCAACAAAAACACTTGTCTCTTCAGATATTTACAATGGCTTCTGTCTACTTGGACTAACTACCTATATACTTTATCCTCCCATAAGCAGTTCTCTGCCCTGTTAATGGCAGAGGCTACAGTTATACTTCAGAGCACTGTTTTGACCAGCCCCCAGCTGTACAGCTGCTGAGGTTTCTGGAGTAAAGCATTTCCTCAAACCCTTCATCTTGTAAAGTTGACTAAATCCTACTATGCTTTGGAAAAGGATAATCAGAGCACGCTTCTTAGATTCACTCAGAACACCAGAGAATCTACTTGAAGCTTTCTTAATGAGAGGTTCCCAATAAATTTTTGTGGAGTCATAGATTTAAATAATACCATTTTTCTTAGAGTAGTATAAGGCACATTGGAAGAAAAATAACTGAGAAGAGAAATACCAGTTCATTAGAGATGCATAGGAATTGAAATAATTTATGTGGATTTATTTTGGCTCTACAAATATTTTATTCCACCACAAAGTGAAAGAAAATTCTGTATTTTCTTGACAATGAGGAAAGCACATTTCTATTCACTTTAATAATGAAAATAGAAAATAAGGATGAAGTGTCTTGTTCCTACTCTGTTCTTTCTTTGTGGTATCCTTGACTGATTGATCAAGGAGTTCTCTAGCAAGAAGGCAGCAGACAAGGCTTGATATTCCTGTACTTTTGAAATAACAAACAAGATTTGACTCCTCCCATGTCCTAGCCCCACTTAAAAAGAGCAAAACACATTTTCCAAGTCCATATTCTTTATATAGCACAAGGAACCAAAGACATCTGATTCTTCCTCACTCCTCCTTTGCCTACACACCTTAAAGAAAGATCTGATCAACCTGTGGTGAAAGTCTAGGACCACTTGAGAGAATAACAAGCATCTTTGTGATTTTTGTGGGGACTGAATGCCAGACCTGGAAAAAAATGGCAAGCATCTTCTCATGAATTGAAACCAGATTAGAGTGAAATAGTTTCTATTAGGGACATTAGCCTAACAAATGAAGAGATATCAGAGATATATTTTAGGGAGATGGAAAAATGTCAATTTGTGGGTCTTCAGTTTTTCAATAGTCTTTTAGGGGCTCATTTCAGAATTTGGTTCCAAGGGATACTAAGCATCTGCCTTCTGAAAATTGCTCCTTTCCAGTGTGTTGAGTTTACCAGTCAGATAACAAGGTTTGCACCATGAAAAAAAACCAACCTGTTGACAAGTAAGGTATAAATTTAGATTCATTGCAAAGCTGTGCTGTGGCTAGTGCAGCAAAATTTGTAACTTCATTAGCAAGAGTAATCTTGCTACTGCCACAGCAGCAAATGTATAATTCTAATGGATTTTGGGTGTGGTTTGGTTTTGTTTGTTTGTTTGTTTTGTTATTTGGGCAATGTCCTGCAAAACTATAAGATTCCGTACATAATATATTTTAACACAGTTGGTTATCAAGGGTTAACTTGGTTAGTGGAACCAAAGTGAAAGTTTTAAAATACTACTGCCATGGAGAACAAATGCTTTCAAAGTGCCTATAGCATATGTTATTTAAAAGAGCACTGAAACAATGTTCTGGTTTTAATTATTTTTCTTCACAGCACTTCTGTAACTTTATTGCCAAAGAAAAGACTTCCAGAGCCAATTTTTAATCTTAATTATACCAGATTCAATCTGGAATATTTTCCTTGAAGTCAGAGTTCCACCAGATTTACACAAAACAGAATCTGGCCCGGTTTCCACACGAGACTATTTTTCAAAAGATATTTTAGCTTAAAAACCAGAGTATGTAACTAAAACATCCAGCAGTCAAAGGATCCAAACCAACCTACATGCTGCCTTACCTCCTGTTCTTCAGTCACACCAGAGCTTCCTCATCTGAGCTAAGCCTGAGCTCTAGCTTCACATTCATGTCTACAGAGAAGAGACGTGTATCTGCATTTTCCTCTCATCTCACTTTCTCATTTCTCCCTCTGAAACCACCTTGCTCGAGTGAAGTGCATGTAACTGAGCAGTCCAAAGGATTGTCAACAACAGACAGTTGTTGGCAAACAGGCAAATAAACGTATAACTGAAAGTGCTCCCTGCAGAGTTAGATGAGGTACAGATTGAAACTTGGTGATCTCAGACAAAATGAAAAACCTAAATAGTCTTTTATAGAAGCGACAGAGAGGAACAGTTTCCCCTGACTTACAGTGTGTCAGTCCCTCCCAGCTAAAGAAAGAAAACTGAATGTGTGAGCTTCTGTCACTGGCACTCTTGGAATGGCTCTAGGTGCAAATGGTGCCTGCTTCATTTCTTCTGCTGCAGATTAGAAGTACAGAACTAAGGAAACACACAGCACAGAAAGAAAGACAACGTGATTCACACCTCCTCCCAATGCACCTCCAGCACTATCTTAATAAATAAAGGTAAAATGAATGACAGAATTCAATTACTAAGGAGAATGACTAAATTTGACTGTGTCAACATGGATACTGATTTTTGCAATTCCTAATGGTCGATGAGGGGTCGACCTGTTTTGGGAAGCATTGAATGAAATTTGTAACCTCCACTGTCTTCACACAAACCCCAATTCTATGAGTATTTAGGAGGCATTAATAGCTTTCCATTTTCTTTATCCTTGGGATGGGGGAGATCCATGCTCAGAATCTCTTCATGCTACAGAAATAGAGGGATAGTGTTTTGTTTGTGATAGTATTTTGGAACATGAACTGGCCAAGAAGAATAGGGATCCTTTTTAGAAAGTGAATTATATTTCAGAAACCTTGGCCTTAGCTCTGGTTATTCTACAGCAAATCATCCCAAAGGAATGTATTGTTAATCATTAAGCATCAGAAGAAAATCTATTGTGGGAAGAAGAAGAAAAAATGACATCCTGTGTCTGGAGCACGGGCAATTCAAGTGTAGTCAGTAAACAGGCATGTTGGGTCTCTCCTGAGCTTGGCACTTTGTGATGCTCAGGCTATCCTGGGTGTGTATGGTGGATGTGATCAGCCCAGGCACTTGTGAGGACTGACACAGACCAGGTGTGGCCCATGCCCATCATGTCAAGGGTAGCAGTGATCACTATGTCTAGGGTGTCTGAGACCACTATGTCCAGGGTGGCCTCCACAGCAGCCAGCTCCCCCAAGCAGAACTCAGGGTGGGGTCCCCAAACACAGCAGCCCGAGGGGGAAAATCTGGTACTAATAATAAATAGACACAGAACCAAAGCAGCCTAGTCTGTCTGTGTTTTTGTTCTACTGTAATTCATTACTTGCTGCAGCTTGAAATAACAAAGGCAGAGATACTGGTCTCAGGAGTTATGAACCGAAATCAAACCTGGGCAGAATCAGCAGATGAGGTCCTTTGACTTCAGAAGTAAAACTTCTCATTTATGTCACAGGAGGAATTGTTCTCTCTGGTTTACTTGGAGCACTTCACCTTCCCCGAGCTGTTTGAGTCCAGCCCACGGCAGCCCGGGGCTGGGCAGGGACCTGTAGGGATGAAGCCCTCCAATTCTCGGGGATGGGAGCGTGGTGTGCTAGTTATGGATCCACCCGTTTCACCACCCGCTCCAAACCGGGTGGATCCCATAACTAACAACAGAGACACCAAAGGCTGGCGGGGCTTGCGGTGTCACGGCAGAACCCGCTGGTCCGCAGGCTCCGGTGCCCTCTAGTGTCGCGGGCGGCGGCGGCAATGCCCGGCCACCCTCGGCCGGCAGCGAAGGGCACCTCGGAGGCATCCGCAGCCAGGGCGGCTCTGCCTCCCGTCCAGAGAGTGGCGGGGCCCTGGCCTGAGCGAAGTGCGTGGTCAGGCACTGGTGAAGGGCTACCCTGAGGAAGAACAACCCGTTATCCCCTTGCCTTCTGGGGCTGCATCACATCACCCCTAAACCGAGTTCAGGCAGCTTCTGGACCAGAGTGGCCCGTTTGTCCTGTCCCAATCGAGAAGTCAGGGTGGGAGCAAAAGGAAAAACAAAGCTTGTTTTTCCAAAATTAAGTCTTCCCCGTCTGTTTTGGGATAGCTTAATAATAAGAGCCAAACACAACACTGAAAGCAAAACAGCTCAGCGTTGTGGCAACAGAGGTCTCAGTGGAAAAACGACGGGCACGGGGAACTACCTTAACCAGCCATGTGGGGAATCAAAATAGAGGTTGGGGAGGGCAGGCTGTGCAGCCTTAACTGCTTTTGTCTGGCTTCCCGTTCTCCCAGTGACACGGGATCCTGGCTATGCAGAGCCAAATTCTGTTCAACAGAATGTTGAACAAACAAAACGAGGGAATCTGGTGTTGTGGAAAGGGAAAAAATAATCATAAAAACAAACAAACAAACACAAAATAAAACAACCCAAAAAACAAACAAACAAACAAAACCACCAAAGAAACAAGCTGGTAGGATCGTAAATGCACACAGGGCCTTTCTGCTGGCAGCACACATCTCCTGGGGAGCTCGGCAGTCTGCTGACTTGCTTCCCTTCACTCTCAGGAAGCCCTCACACTCTGAGTTCTCCTCCCTCTGCGATAGATGCGAGCACAGATTTATAGTGACAAGAGATGAGAGGCTGCTTTGCTTTCTCCTTCTCTCTGGGGTTTGAGGGGTCTCTGCTCCAGGCTGTAGCTGCTCTTCACCAGGCAGGGGTTCTTGCTCCAAAAGGCAAAAAGGGTGAGCAGGCTGCGGCTGACCCCCTCACCGTGCATCGCTGCAACGTGGGTAACGCTAATCAAAGCCAGACCTACCTTCCTGCCGAGACAAAAGGCTGCGGCCCCACGGCGGGGCTTCCTGAGGGGCCCAAGCCGAGGCACCCCCTTTCGCCCGCCCCGCAGGAGGCCTCCCGCCCTCCACATGAGCCACCTATTAGGCTGCCTAATAGCCTCAGCCAGCTAAATGTTGCCCAGCTCACCCTCGGGAAAGAGCCTCAGGAAAGGGCTCATTACTTGCAGCAAATTGGGACTCCGCAAGGGGAGGAGGATGCTGAACAGGGCGACTCGTAGGGTGTCAGCCCCCCCCCCGAAAGCGTCCGAGCGCGGAGAGAGCCGCCCTGCAAAAACCCGCCCCGTCGGTGTCCGCTGCTCGGACCCTGCCGGAGCTGCGGGCCCAGAGAAGGACACGTCCCTCCCCCGGGGAGCAGGTTGGGAGCATAAACAAGCAAAAGCGGTTCTAGCCCGCGCCCCGCAGTTTTGTTTAAGATGCGCAGCTTCCATCTGTTGCAGCATAAACACATGCTAGTGGGATGCCTTATGCTCCAGCCCTTCGGGGGAGGGGAAGGCGGGAGAAGAGGGGGCTGCAGTAGTAAAAACACCCCCAACCCCCAGCCTGTCCTCTCGCTAACCTCAAGTCCTCCGCCCCTCCCTGGACAGGACCCCTCTGCTCCACAAGGGGCGGGGGGTAGAGCTCAGCAGCCGTCCTGGGCAGTTTATTTTAACTGTCACCTCTTTTGCGCGGGACCAAACCATAGGGACCGCCGGCACTTTGGAGTGGGTCAGTCCCGACCGTGCGGGCAAAGCCCAAGGCGGCGGGCGCGGGTCCCGTTCGGCCCTGAGCGTAAGGAAGGGGGAAGCCACGTCGGGGAAAGCTTCAGCGCTCTCCTGCAGGGACGCTGAGCGACAAGACACCGCCGTCCCAGTCCCTGCAGAGGCTGTCAGGCTTGCAGGGCCAGCCTGGCCTGCCAGGCAACTTCGCCAGTCCCCCCATTTGCAGTTTTTATTTCGCTGGGGTCTTCAGACATCCCATGTGAAAGCCGTTAACGACCGCGTGATAATGATCCTGACAAAGACATTATTCAAATGAGGCAGGTAATTGCAAACAGAAGGCGCCTCCTCCCTTTTGCTCCTTTCTTTTTGCAAAAGTAAGTCTCGCGTTACATCCCATCCTGACGGTACCTTGCTAGGAATCACCTCCACCGCCCCGCCCGTTAAACAAGGTACGGTCACGCCGGTAAATTACAGCCCGAGCCCAGCACGGCCGAGTGGGATCGTCTCGGAGCTCATAAGCAGCAGCTGCTGCTGGTCTAAACAGCACATTTTCCTGGGGCTTAAATCTGCAAGAGCTCACAGCTCAGGCCCAAGCCACGATAGGACTTTTCCCTCCATAAAGTAAGGGGTTCTGGCTGCTGAATACGCTTGCGCCTCACCAGGGAGAGAGTTCCAGAGTAAGGCGGTGTTGTTTTTTGCTTTTTCTTTTCTGGGTTATTTTTTTATGGTATGTTTGGTGGTTGTTTGTGGGGTTTTTGACGTTTTGGTTTGGCTTTTTTTTTTTTTTTTTTTTTTTTTTNTTTTTTTTTTTTTTTTTTTTTTGCCATGCCTTTGATTCACTGGGAGCCTGTTGTTTATTCACAAGCATTACGGTATCCTGTTAGCATTCCGACCAGGGGCTGCTCACAGATCTGACTCCGATGATTTCCTGGAGGAACATGTGGAAGCAATAGTGAGGTTGTGCACTCACCCGAGCCGAGGATGCACAAAGTGGAGGGTGCGCAAAAAAACAGGAGCACCGCTGAGGACCCTGCGAGCCCGGCCAAGGGGTTCTCGGCCTGGGGGTGCTTTTCGCGGGAGTCGCTTCTCGTTTCTGCTCCCGTTCCCTTCGGGGCATCTTCCTTTCAGAGGCTTAATTCTCCTTCTTTTAGGAAAGCTAAAAAACACTGGATCCTGGCGCTTGGAGAACAAAATTTTACTTTGTTTAATATTATGAGGAAAATAGAGGTGTGGGGGGTGAGCTGGGGGGAAGGCCAAGTAAGCCTCGGGGCGCAGCTCTGGGGTCGATGCCCTCATCAGATGGCAGGCAGGCTGCAGGCAGGGGTCTCCCGCTCCGCTCCGTTCCTGGGGCTACACTGCCCCCTCTCCCGCGGCCGCCGCATCGTCCCGCCGGCCACGCTCGTCTATTCCCGCACGCAGCCTGCAGCATAAGGGCTGCGAGGGTAGATCCTCGGCAGCTCCCCCGGCCACCCCTTATCACCAACAGATAGTGACGGCCAACAAAACAGAGATACCCCGTGATGGCTTCCCGGCTGGGATCAAAGCTCCGGCTGGAGCTTGTTCAAATAGAATGGATTCGGACGTGCGCTGCACTCGCCTGCGTAGGCACCTCCGACCCTCGCCTCAGCTTGGTTATTTTTTTTTTTATTTTTTTTTTCTTTCCCCTGGGCAAAGCCAAGGCAGAGAAGTAGAGCTTTCCCAGTCCCTTCGGAGCACTGAGGTTTGAGGGAGCTGGCTCCTGGCGAAGATTACCTTTCGTTGTGTCTTTCATTCATAAATGTTAGTGATTCGTCTGCTCCCTCTCTCTCAGTGCCTTCTGCTTCTGGCTTGCTCACGGTCGTCCATCCAGTTCTGTAGCCCAAGCCCAAGCTCAGTGGTGTACAAAGGACACGTGGAAGGCGCAAATTCGTTTCCAGATCAAACTCCCCATCCATAAATTCACACTGTGACCGTGGACACCAAGCCCGGCGCCCGACTCGCTGTCCAGCGGAGTCTGAGCAGGGAAGGCTCATTCATGAAATTGGGAGCACTCGGAGTTTTCATGAAAGTTTTTTAGGTTGGTTGTGGTGTGTTTTGTTTTGTTGCTTTTTTTTTTTTTTTTTTTAAATCTTCTCCCCCTGCAGTGCAAAATTCTCCATTTCCCCCTTTCCTCCCCCTCGCCCCTGCCATATGGCTAACCTCCCCCCTCCCCTCTAAGGCTGGCGAAATCTGGAGGCAGAGACTGGCCCCCCTGCCTGCGTAAGAGCCTCCCGCCGATGCTCCCGCCTCCGGCCGCGGGGCTGGGGGCGCCGGGCGAGCCAGTGCGGCTCTTATTCTGAAGGGGCCGGAGGGGGGCTTCATTTCCTGACAGCTATTTACTTAAAGCAAATGATTAGTTTTGGAAGGATGGACTATAACATTGAATCAATTACGGGACGCGGTTTGTGAGACCATTACAGTCGGATTGTGAGGGAGGGCGAACGGGAGGGAAAGCGCGACTGAGAGGGGAAAGTCACAAAGACGTGGACATATTTTGGATATTTTACAATCTGCAGGACTGGAGCTGCGGATTATAAAGTAGTAAAGGAGAAGGTAAGATGTGAGGGGCAGTTTCCTCACCTTTTTCTTTTTTTCACCTTTTCTCCTGCTTCTTTTTCCCTCATATTTTCTTATTATTTTTTCTTGTTTGGTTTTTATTATTATTATTATTATTATTATTATTATTATTATTATTTTGTTGTTGTTGTTGTTGGTTTGGTATTTCCCCCCACTTTTTTTTTCCCGATGCTCGGAGCCGGGCAGGGGGCTCGTTCCCGCTGGGCGCGGGCGGCGGGGGAGGACGAGCGCTGGCACTCCCGCAGAGGGGAGAGGAGACCCGGCGCTCCGCGGGCCGTCGGGGCGCAGCGGCGAGCAGCGCGGGTAGCGGTAATGACAAACATATTGGGACGGCGGGGGCCACCGCGCCGCATTCCTGCTGTGGGGGCGGGAGCGACCCGCTGAGGTTCCTCAGACAGCGGCGGTGTCCGCCGGTTGAGGACGAGGGGACGCGCATCGACAAAGTAAGCGGCTCTCCCTCTTCTCGCACCCCTTGTTTCTTTCACCCCTCTTCTCTCCTGTCCCTTCCCCCACCCTTTGTTTTTCACCATCTTCCCCTCTTCAGATCCCTTTGCCACCTCACTCCCTCTAACCGGGTAGCTTAACACTCTCCGAGATCCCGGGCGTAGGTATGTACACAACCCCTCCAGGGCATCCCGACCTCCATCTCTGCGCGCCCCGTCTTCTTTTTACACGTCTCAGCGGAACGGAAGATGCTGAATTTAGGCAGGACTGGTACCTGGAGCATTTCCAGCTCACAGCCCTTCTCTCGCACCGGGAACGCCAGCCCTGCCGCACGCCCCGCCGGACTGCTGGAGCCCACTGCCTTTTACCCCGGTGGGTGGGGGAGCAAAGTCTTCGTGGCCACCGTTTGGATTGTGTCAAGCAAACTTGCCAGCCTCTGCCAGGCAGGAGTCCCCTGGAAAAATCCTAGGAGCAAGTAGGAAATGGCTTTTTTGGCTGTCCGCGACATTGCTCAACATTTTTGGACGCGGATCCCGCAGCCCAGGAGCCGTTCCAGAGAACAGGACTTGGACAGCTTTTTCTGGAGCCAGCAGCGACAGATCTAGGGAGGCAGCAGCAGCCCCGGGACTCGCCCGCATCCCAGCTGGGAGGTGGCTGCGGGGCAGAGGCAGGGACGATGCCCTGGCCCCCGCGAAGGCCGGGAACATATTTCCAGCGCTCCTCGACGGCATTTTCGGCGCGTCTCTTGCAAATGTTCCAGCTCCCTGGCGCTCCTCCGGGGCCTAAGGCTGCACGCTTGGGGCGGACAGAGCATCGCCTCGGCCCGGACTGGGACCGACGGATGCGGGGTCTGAGGGCACATCGCTCTCTCTTGATCCCCCAGCTCCGACCCGGGACGCGATGTCTGTCCCTCGCCAGGACTCCCTTCCCCTCTCTGGACCCCGAGCCCTCGGGGATCCATGCCTCACCCGATGGAGAGGGCTGGAGAAGAAGCCCCAGGTCGGAGCGCCAGCAGAATTAACCAGCCCCAGAGGGAAACACAGCTACGTTCTGCTCATTTCCATCTTTCCTACTCTGTTTTCCTTTTTCTTACCTACCTAGCATGGAAACAAACAAACAAACAAAAGTATCAAGAATTCGCTCCAGCTTGGCAGAGGTTTTCCTATTGTTTCCCAGACAAACACAAAAAAAGTGGATGGGAGTTGCCATGTCTGCTAGGTTGAGCTCAGTGTCCCGGCAAACTCTGATCCGCAGCGGATTTAACTGTCGGGCCCCGACCCGAGGGGGTTCCCTGGGGGCTGTCGCTCGGACTCCCCGCAGGCAGGCACAGTCTGGCAAGCGCCTGCAGCCTGAGCAGGGGCTAGAAAGTGTGAACGTAACGCCCCTCCCCTGAATCTCCAACCCAGTTCCCACTGGTTGTAGGCAGCCCCCTATCTCCCTGATGGAGCGCACTGGGAGAATGCGGGAGACTTGTTATGCCTGTGGCAGACACGGGATCAAAGCAAGGAGACAGGCATCAATTCCTCTGTCATGGGCTGATCAAAATCTGAGCTGTGGAGATCCGACTTAACTCTGGGTCTAGATATGTTAGGGAAAGATCTCCCAGCAAGGGGCTTCAATTTTAGCATCTAGTTAACAAAGAGCATTTTAGAAAGGCCCTCAGCTAAATAACGCTTTAGCCAATCTCAAAGTTTGGGGGGAAAAAAAAACCAACGAAGTTTCAAGAAAAATGAGACTGAACAAAGCACTGGGATATAGAAATCCACAAGTAAAGTGTCTCTTCCAGCTTGCAGGCTCTCTCCCGTTGCTTCAAAATGACACCTTTTATTCTGGTACTCTTCTCCAGGCACTAAGGGGCAAAAGGTGTGCCAGTCTGGCACCTATTGGACACTTCACTGTTATTTGCTTGTTGGTATGTGTTAAGTCTTCATGAGGCTGTGGGAATAATATATAGGTATTAGATTTCACAAAAGCAGGAAGCAATAAATATTTTAATAAAACACCTCTCCACAGTACTGCAGTATTGAGCCAGGATTCAAGTACAATATATATAGGCAGAAAAAGTAAAAAGTTGCTGGTTATTTCTAGCTATACTGTTGGTCTAAAGATGAGGATGAAATCTAAAACCTTATACAATTCTTTCCTCGCTTGCAGCCTTAGATCAATCACCATGGCCACAATTGCACTACTTATGTACGTGAACCCTCAAAATTTTAACAGATGTTTACTTGTTTTAAAGACAAGGGAATGACTTCTGAGAGGTTACTTTTGCACGTAAAGGCAAGAATTTATGATAATTTTTAAAAAGCAACTAAGTAAGCAAACAATCCCTTCTCTCCCTCTTGCCTTGCTCTCCTGCTTGACTCATCTCTTTCAAGCCAACAAAGCTTTGCCTGAGCACCCAAGGGAAAAGTTTGCAACAGCTAGGCTTTCTTGCTCTTGTGGTCAACAGAGATGGATTGTTTTTTCTGTGCAATGCTTCTGAGCACTTGAGTTGGGATCTGAGGTGTTCTTTGATTTGATCCTGAGAACCTAAGCGAGATGTATTTTTTGGAAGTGTCAGTTTTTTTGTCTGTTTGCTGAGACAGTCTGGAAAAACTTTTTTTGGACTGAGTGGAGACATTTAGAATTTGAAGTTATTACTCTACCTAGCTCCTAGACTGGTGGAGACTGTTCTTGATAATGAGGCTAAAGAGCTGGGGCTTACTAGAAGGTTTACTGGGTAGCAACTGTCACTGTGTGTCCTGCAGAGTCCGAAGCTCTCTGCAGGAGCCAGGCTAGTCTTGGGGCATAGTTATTCCTGTGTGTAGATTATGCTAGATGCAGTTGCTTGTGAAGGTATGTGGAACAAACCTCATTTTTTGAGAATATTTATGGCAGTCTTTTTCACTGAAGAAATTTTCTTCTGTTGAGACTTTTCCCAGTGAAGCCTTCAGACCCAACTGTTAGCACTGCAGGGCAGCTCTTCTCTTGTGGAGAACCGACTTTCCAGTTTGGGAAAGAACCAAGAAATGTTTCAGGAGGTCCTGTCTGAATATTTACATTAAGCTGGTGACATATACCACAAGAAAATATTCTTCCCCTCCACTCTTGGGCTGGCCTTAGCTCTTCCTGGAAGACATCAGTCTTCCCAGAAGAATATAGTGCCCCTTTGACAAAATCACCACAGAAATTATCCAACCCTCTCATAACAAGGATAATCACATCATTACGTGCCAAGATCTGAAATTCAGCTACAGTCCTTGTATACAGAGCAATAGGGACCAGTTTGGCTTTATTATTATTATTTTAAAGCGGTGAGATTGCGTGAGACTAAAGTATAAGAAATTTGAATTTTAAGTTGATCCAGAAGACTCGGTTTGGGTTCCATCAACTACGTTGGAGACTAGCGTTGCCTTCTGTTCGACGACTTTTGGCTCATTAACGTGAATCAACATTGCCATCCTGTGGCCAAGAGGATGAAGTGTAGGGGCTGCGTAGAAAATCTGGTAGTCTCCAGTCTTCTGGTAGATGGGCTAGTTTTCTGTCTTGAAAGAGGTCTTTAATTTACAGAAGTTTGAAAAAACAACCAACCAAACAACAAAAAAAGTTGGCTCTTCCTGGTCCACCACAGTACTTTCTCTCTAGGTCATGTAGAACAATCACTTAGGAATATAATACTTTTCTAATGATATATTTATTTATTTATATATAAATATATTTCCACTGGCTTTCTGGCTATTGATTTTACTTTGCCTTTTGTGGTGCAGTCAATGAAACCCTTCTCATCAGGAAAGTCCTGCAACACAGTGAATGTTTAGGAAAGTGATTCCTCACTGATAACAGTTCTTCAGATGTTATTTTCCTGGTATTTTTTTATCACTAAAACACACAAGAGAGATACCAGGATTGTACTCAAATCCTTTCAAAACCCAGTCGTTAAAGTAGATGCAATGACTGTTTTTACCTTGAGCAATCAGTCTCCCCTGCAGAGAGTTTGGCAAACACCTCATGGCATCATCTAGCTTTCACTATAACATACCCCTGTTTCTATTTTAGCTAGTAATGTTCAAGGTATGCAAGGAATTAAGCTTGGCTCAAGCTTAGGTTGTATATGTGCTGTCAATACTGGGCTTCAACCTGCATAAATCTACTGGCTTTGTGAGGTTACACCAATCTATGGTTTGATGGAATGGTGTTAGGAACTGAACCTGATGTATTCAGGGCTGGGATTTAGGTGGTTTAGACAAAGAGGACTGCTCTGCTACAAGGAAAGTTAAAAAAAGCCAAATAAGTGCATGTGAAAATTAGATGATCAAAAATAAACAAAACCATGATAAGTATACCTGCTTGGTGTTGTAGGAATGAGTAATCTCTCTCTTGCCCAGAAGTGTGAAATCTATGTTAAACCTTGACTCCAGCACTGATGTGTGAGGCTATGCTGGTGATGACTCCAGCACGCTTAAGTCAAAT
Organism: Ceyx cyanopectus; assembly: GCA_013401355.1. Classification (NCBI taxonomy): domain Eukaryota; kingdom Metazoa; phylum Chordata; class Aves; order Coraciiformes; family Alcedinidae; genus Ceyx; species Ceyx cyanopectus. The sequence goes on from VYZU01079563.1 coordinate 37,424, forward strand.
GCATGATGTAACAAAATCCAGTTAAAATAGGGATGGTGGTGAATCCTTAGTACATTCTTCTGCCTTTCACGGTAAGGACATGTTGCTCTGGGTCTTGGTGAGATTAACGTGTCATTGAGGAAAGATCAAAGCTCTGGATTGTGAAAGAGTAGCCAGATGGAAAATGCAAATGTAGTTAAGTCCTTGTGTTTTTTAACTGCAACAGTAGATTGAGGCACTCAGCTCTTATTGAATTCTATGTCAGCCCAACCAAGCCAGCAAATTCAAATTGAAGTGGCAACACTTTGGAAATGCTATCACCTGTACTTACAACAGTACAGGCATGGGCTTCTGTCTTCACACACAGCTCTGCAACAGTGCAAGCTCACTTCTGCAGTCTGGTGTACAAGAGATGAGCTAGATTTGTTTTGTTATTTGTTGTTGGTTGGGGTTTTTTTTCCTCCTTCTGTACTGTGTCAGTTGCACTGAGTAGTATGGAAAAACAACAAAAAATGTGAGAGATCTGCCTTTTCAAAGAGAAAAGGCAGAAGGAAACTTGGCAGAAAGCAGGGCAACATTGTCTTGTGGATATTGTGAGCCTATGAGTCAGATCATAAAGCAGACTATGGTAAGTCTTTAAAGATTTACAGTGGGGTACCTTATTAGAAAAAAAATATGGGATACAAACGTGATAAAAATGAGTCAGAAGGATGAAAACGAGGGACTTCTTTGATATCCGAGAATCTGTTATCAATGAGAGACAGATATGTAAACACATGTCAATTCTTGTTAATTGAAGAATGAGGCAAAATGCCTTGTCTCTGCTGGAATGTTGTTAGCTGAATTTCTGAAGTTGTTTGTACATGTTTTTGAAGCTCTGAGTTTGTAATTCTTCTAATCCTGCTTTTCAGACCTTTTTATGTTTGATTTGAATATCAAATGCTTTTAGCTTTGCAAAGACATGCTGTCAACTCCACATGTTGCAGGAGGAAAGTGGGACTAGTTCAGCAACACTCATTGGCATGTTGCAAGCATTTAATTCCCATATGGCACTGGCATAATCATGATAACTAGATGCACCTACGTGCTTTCCTGTCTCAGTATTGGGAGCTGTATACCAGAGGGTGAATAGAAACTCTCCAGAACCTTTGAAAAGTAGTCCCTGTCTTGGCACATCATCCTTTATTTTACTCCCTAGTCTGTGTTTCAGATTAGGAGCTTTTCTGTGCAGTCTTTTTTAAATCAATATTGGTTCTGGGCCAAATCCAGTTACTATTGAAGTAATCAACAAAATGTTCATTGATTTCAATAGGAACAGGAATTGTGGAAGCTTCTTTGGGAATTATCTAGTAGATTGCTTGAGGGTTTTATGTAGAAATGTTGTTAGGTGGCACAAAAATTGCATGGATCCTTATTGCTGTTGTTGCCTCTTGATGACTGATGCTGAAATTATTGCATATGATCTATGACTCTCCACACTGTCGGGAAGAAGAGACGCTCTATGAATGGCAGTGCTGGCTTACAGTCTGTCATGGATTTATTCCATTAGAAAATTTCAGCATATGTTTTAAATAGTGTGTCTCTCAATCAGGGGAATTCTTGCTAAATAAGCAGTAAGCACTATTGTATTGCATTGTATTCAGTAAGCTATATATATATATGTATTCACAATGGCAAACAAAAATATCACTCAGGATTGTACTATGTGTAATAAAAGTTGCTTTAAAATAAGTTTTTTTCTCCCATGAACGCTGCCTGTGGCTAAAAGGCCAGAACTTACTGTATAAACCCATTTCATCCTCAGTGATGGTGGTGAGGGTGCTGCCTCTATACAGGGGGTGTTGTTAAGGGCTCTGTCCTGGAGGTGTCAGTGGGCATCTGAGCTGCTCAGAAACTGTTGGAAAGATGGATGTGCCAGGACTTGGCTTCTTATGCTTCCAGTGGAAAGAAGGGGTTATGGTGTCTTAGCTGCATTTATGTGTCTGTGGCCACACATACCTCATGGGAGGTAGTGGCATGAGTCTCAATGGGTTGCAGGCGTGAGATGGGATCCCTGGGCTGTTTCTCTCTGTGGCACCATGCAGAGTGCTAGGTAGATGTACTAGTGCACTGCAGGAGAGGGGTCCTGCAAACTCTCATACCATTGCCAGTCCATTAACTGGCTCTCTCTTGCCTTCTCCTTTCTGTTTCAGTTGTTGGTAGCTATGGGTACTTCCCCACGGACGTTCCTGATCCTGGGATGTTTTCTCACAGGTAATGTTCTCAGTCCTCTAAGCTTCTCTGCTCCTATTCCTTTGTAAATTAATACTTAAGCTTGCTTTCATAGTGTCCATGATAATAAATGACAAATGGTTGCCATCTGGCTGCAGACTCATTTTTTTTCTGCCCATCCCTTCAGTAGGCTAAGATAGGAACTACTAAGAAGCACTTTTGCTAGTCTGTGCTGGCCACTTTGAGACCCCTATAGCTGCTATAATCCCCTGCCTGGTTTGTCTGAGCAGGGAAAGTGAGCCTGCTGACCTTCAGCTGTTCCAACCCTGCCCTGCTGGGGTTCCTCCAGCAGCACGGTGAGGCAAGGCTGCATGTGTGGGCTCCCTGCATCCTCCCATGCCACAGCAGCTAACCGCACTCGCCAGGGCTGCCTTCCCTGTCTCCCAACATCTGCTGAGCGAATGGTGCTCAAAGGGGAGGGCAAGGTTTGCCACAGGGTGCCAAATATAGAAAGGGCTTGTAGAACGAGATAACACGTGCAGGAGTGAGAAACTGGTTTCAAAGCCAGGCTGGATTCTTGCTGCTGGTTTCTTGCACAGAGCTCACTTTCACACCATGGGCCCAAGCGATTGTTTATCATGGACTACCCTACCTGTTTCATACAGGTCATTTGGTAGACTGAAACAGCAAATCTGTTTCCCTGGTGAACTTCCCACTTTCCTTCTGGGAGCTGGACCTTCACCAGCCCACCTACAAATTACCTAGGCTTGCAAATCTGACCTTGTAACTGGAGATTGCCATTTAAAAATCAGTGCCATCTACAACATTTAGTTCAGTGAATTGCAGTTTTATTTGGCTATAAACCTGTAATTTTTGGCTAGAGGTAGACCAGATGCACAAATTTTTGTCGCAATCCCTTGCTCTGGACCTTTGCAAAATAGAAGCCAGATGTAAAATGCAGGTGTTGGTCTTGGGAAGTGGTTTCTAACTTTCAGTTGTGAGCTTACTTGAAGGCTGACAGAACTGCTAGCTTCCTGACCATTAAGGAGCTGTAAGATGCCTGTGACCCATCAGTCAGGGTGAAGGATTCACTGGCCTGCAGCCAGAGCCCCCACATTCAGGGCTGGAAAGATGAGGTGTGGATTAGGAGCCATCTCTAACTTCACCTCTGTCTTTCACCTCTTGAGTTGACAAACAGAAGTCAACAAGCAAACACTTAGCATTTCAAAGAGAAGCCGTTTGACATCTATTGGGCAAAGCTCTGTTTTTACAAGATCAAATTTCCTGGGACATCAGCATGTCTTAAATGGTCAGAAAGCCATCTGCTCTGGATCCACACTGCTTTTTTTCACATCCTTGTGCAGAGGATGTTCACTGTGTTCATATGCTATTTATTCATGTCTTTTTGCAGGACCGTTCCTAACATCTTGCCAGCTCCCTCTGCCGACTATTGTTCCCAGTAGTAATGAAATGGTGGTACAGATGAATTCCAACTTTACGCTCAAATGCTCTGGAGACAGTGAAGTGAGCTGGCAGTACCCAGTGACTGAGGGAAGCCACAGGATAGACATTAGACATGAAGAAAACAACAGTGGCCTCTTCGTGACAGTTCTCGAAGTAGGAAATGCCTCAGCCGCTCACACGGGCTTGTATGTTTGCTATTATAATCACACTCAAGTAGAGGATGGGGAAGTGGAAGGCAAGGACATCTACATCTATGTGCCTGGTAAGTGGGGGATGCCACAGCCATATCCAGAGGTTCCTCTTTCTTTCCATTTTTGACATTTTTGACAAGAGTTTTGGTTTTCAAGAATTCACAGCTTCAGAGCTGAAGTCTTATGACCACCAAGGACTAAGTAGTAGACCTTGGTGGCCAGGTTAGTTCAGCTGTGAGAACATGTCCAGTCTTCAGGTTTGTCTGGCCCCCAGATGGGCATTAACATATGGCTAGTACTTTCAGGATGACTTGGCTAGATGTTTTAGGACATGTACTGACCAAACCAGCACCACGTCTGACAATAAAGCAGTTGCCAGATGAGGAAGGCCATATATTATTCTTAACTTGAAATTAGGCTTGAACTGAAACTGAAAAAGTTCATGTATGGACACATCCTGGGAAGCATGAAGCAACAGAGATGTCTAAGGGTTGGCTGTCTAAGGGGAGGGTGAAATGAGAAGCATTATTGCTCGTCAAGCTGATGCAAGATTAAAAATACAGTGCTACCATGCAGCGCCCTGTAATTTTCAAAGCAAACACAGCCTTCCCAGGCTCTGTGCTGCCTTTCTCTTTAGTGGTGGAAAGCCTCTTGGACCCAGAAAAACTGACATCCTTTCTTTTCAGCAGTACCTATGTCCAGTTTTGCCTTCTTGCCCCCTTGTTCTGACTGGAAAGTTCTTTAAAGATGAAGATCCTTATTGTTATAGCTGAGAGACACCAGAGACAGTGCCACAACTGACTGCCTTTGTAAAGCCATGTCTGGATGTTTCTTTAGTGTTGGCTGGGGTTCAAGGGATGAGTGACACGACTGCTAGGCCATGAAAGATGAAGCCAGTAGATATGGATTAAATATTTTGAACAGGAAACAAAGGAGGGAAGAAGAGATTGAAAATAATCCTGCAAAGCTGCAGTATGTTGTGTGAAGGAGATGACTGCAACTGCAAGGAAGACTGTGGAAGGGTAAAATATCAGGAAGCAGTAACAGGCTATTTTGCAGTGGCATTCAGTTTTTGCAGTTCACAATGTGTGATTCCAGGATAATGATTCAGGATGAGGAAAAAACTTTTTCTTCCTGTGTCACAACAAATGGGAAGTGTTTGTGTTCATTTTCGGAGCAAGATATTTCAGCAGAGGCTGTAGATATTGGCATATATATCTTGATTTCCAAACAGCTCTAACCAAAGCACCAGAAGATGTTATTAAACAGTCTCCTAACTCACTCAGTGAAGGAATATAAAGGCAAGAGATGGAGATTTCTTCAAGAGAGTTTTTGGTTTGGTTTTTAAAAGCCTCTAGACATTAGCCTACCAGATTTGCAGGGCAGAGACACCCTGTAATTTTTTCCACTCACTAACCATCAAGATGTCATAAATGCAGAAACATATCCTTTTCTCCAAATTATAGAGAATGTTTCTGTTTCCACTATAAACTTTGTCTTTACAATTTTTTTTTTCTGCAATGAATTAGAAGGGCAATGGGTGGCAGCAAACCACTTTAGCCAAGGAGGATTACGTTGAGACTTCACACAGTATCCTATTTTCACTAGCAGCACACAGAAAACCAAACGAGGTGAATCCTGTTTCTGTTTTAAATTACAGTGGGAAAATGAATACATGGAGTTGGCAGTGTCTTTGGGATGGAGCGCTGTGTTTGGAATATTGCTACAAAAAGCCTGCCAGTGCAGCAGAAAGTCTATTGTTGGAGGGATTTGGATTGCTATTTATTAAATTTTATTATAAAGCTTTGCACAGAAGCTTCAGGCTACCAGGGATTATTTGTTTATTCCGAATGGCCAAGTGGAGATAATTGAATGTTTTATTTGGGTGTTGTTTCTTTAGTCCTGTT
>VYZU01079563.1:43351-62272 GCA_013401355.1 Ceyx cyanopectus
CTTCAATGATGTTCAACACAAACAACATGAAATGATTTCTGCTTTTGGACATGGAAAGTGTTTGGATTTTCCTTTTTTCTTTGTTTATATATCTGTTAGGAGACAGATACTATTACCAAAGGGGGAAAGAAAAAAAAAGGCAAAATTGAAGGATGTGAGTGTTTTCTGTCAATAAAAGTCAGGATTTTTAATAATTTTGTGTGTGTGATAAATGTTGCACCTAAGTACAAAATATTGTGTGATAAAAATAGGATGTTTACGTCCAAATTCTTCTCTGAGGTCTTTGCTGTACAAATATCTTGATAGAGTTGTGATGTGAACTTATCTTTACTTTAGTCCCCAGCAATTGCAGGAATGTTTTCACACCCTTCTTACTTTCTGTCACTAGATATCCTTTTGCCCTCACTGTAAGAATACTTCAGAACCAGGTCTAAGGGGATTGATAATACTTAGGGGGAGGGTGACCTTTCATCTTTTTTATTCTGCATCCTGAATTGTCACAAAGGAGCCTAAGCCCCTTCCTATTTTGTGCTTAGGTCAAATGTCTCACTATATGTCACATTAAATAGAACCAAGGTACTGTGTGCAATAGCCAAGCCCTACCTGCAATCTCTGCAAAACTAATGAACTGTGTTAGTTTCAGTTATGACATCTAAGTGGCCACTGATATCCAATCCTTGTGTCAGTACAAGTAAGACAGTGTAAAATTACCTCTTTTTTTTTTACAGACCCAGACATGCCTTTTGTTCCTTCTATACCAGAAGACCAGTTCATCCTAGTAGAAGAGGGTGATCCCACCATTATCCCTTGTCGGACAAGTGACCCAGGTGCTCAAGTGGCTTTAATGAACAGTTTAGACAAGACTATCCATGCTTTCTATGACAGCAAACAAGGCTTCATAGGGAATTTCCCTGCGGGCTCGTACACATGCAAAACAATGGTTAAAGGTGTGGAGTTCAAATCTGATGAGTTCCTCATCTATATTTTAAGAGGTAATTATTTATTTGTTTGTTTTAAAATAAAAATAAGTGTTCAGCCTAGTTCTTTCTTTACCCTGTAACAGCCATATTAACACCAGTATCACAGCGTTATATCAGATTTTTTTCCCCAATGATGAGTTCCTTTCTCCTCTGGTAGTCTTGCCAGTTACTTAGTTGCTGGTTTACTTAGAAGTTACATACAATTTTGATGAGAATAACATGTTTTTAATTTTATCTCCTTTCCCAAATAGTTACAAGAAAAGTAATCTGTAATTCATGTATTTTCATCCTGTTTGCTGAAAAACTCATCTTTTGCAGTGGCTTCAAATTGTAGGACTTTGTGCAGTATGAAAGCCAGCATGACTCAAATATTTAAAAAAATTAGGTTTTTATTGGCCAGCAAAGGATTCTTAAACACAGTCACTGATTAGTTAGATGGGAAAAAGATTTTATATGTGCTTTTTCATGGGGGCATTTGAAATAGGAAATTCTAATTTTATGCATGGATTGTTTATGAGATTGGACCCAAAGCCTGTACACTTTATGATTTAAATACAAATTGTTTGTATCAGTATAAACCAGCTGCACTTTCACTGAATTTTCCAGGTAATTCTTCAGTACAAGAAATGAAATGGAAATCTCCCCTTGAAATTGCACCATGTGAAAATTGCATTAAAAAAAACCCTAAATCTATTCTNGCTACCAGGGATTATTTGTTTATTCCGAATGGCCAAGTGGAGATAATTGAATGTTTTATGTCGGCTATGTGTGCAGATATGTTTTAAACTCAGACTTTGGATTGGCTGGGTAGGAAAGTTGGCATGTATTTTGTTGACTTTGAAAGAAGTAAAACTACCAGGTGTTTGTTTGCTTTTTTCTGTTATACCATATTTTGAAAGCCACATGCTTTGACCATAATTGACTATGTCACATAACTATAATGTTGGACATGTTAGAAATGCATGAATATAAGTATCTTGAACTATTTTTGATGAAATGTGGCTTCAATGATGTTCAACACAAACAACATGAAATGATTTCTGCTTTTGGACATGGAAAGTGTTTGGATTTTCCTTTTTTCTTTGTTTATATATCTGTTAGGAGACAGATACTATTACCAAAGGGGGAAAGAAAAAAAAAGGCAAAATTGAAGGATGTGAGTGTTTTCTGTCAATAAAAGTCAGGATTTTTAATAATTTTGTGTGTGTGATAAATGTTGCACCTAAGTACAAAATATTGTGTGATAAAAATAGGATGTTTACGTCCAAATTCTTCTCTGAGGTCTTTGCTGTACAAATATCTTGATAGAGTTGTGATGTGAACTTATCTTTACTTTAGTCCCCAGCAATTGCAGGAATGTTTTCACACCCTTCTTACTTTCTGTCACTAGATATCCTTTTGCCCTCACTGTAAGAATACTTCAGAACCAGGTCTAAGGGGATTGATAATACTTAGGGGGAGGGTGACCTTTCATCTTTTTTATTCTGCATCCTGAATTGTCACAAAGGAGCCTAAGCCCCTTCCTATTTTGTGCTTAGGTCAAATGTCTCACTATATGTCACATTAAATAGAACCAAGGTACTGTGTGCAATAGCCAAGCCCTACCTGCAATCTCTGCAAAACTAATGAACTGTGTTAGTTTCAGTTATGACATCTAAGTGGCCACTGATATCCAATCCTTGTGTCAGTACAAGTAAGACAGTGTAAAATTACCTCTTTTTTTTTTACAGACCCAGACATGCCTTTTGTTCCTTCTATACCAGAAGACCAGTTCATCCTAGTAGAAGAGGGTGATCCCACCATTATCCCTTGTCGGACAAGTGACCCAGGTGCTCAAGTGGCTTTAATGAACAGTTTAGACAAGACTATCCATGCTTTCTATGACAGCAAACAAGGCTTCATAGGGAATTTCCCTGCGGGCTCGTACACATGCAAAACAATGGTTAAAGGTGTGGAGTTCAAATCTGATGAGTTCCTCATCTATATTTTAAGAGGTAATTATTTATTTGTTTGTTTTAAAATAAAAATAAGTGTTCAGCCTAGTTCTTTCTTTACCCTGTAACAGCCATATTAACACCAGTATCACAGCGTTATATCAGATTTTTTTCCCCAATGATGAGTTCCTTTCTCCTCTGGTAGTCTTGCCAGTTACTTAGTTGCTGGTTTACTTAGAAGTTACATACAATTTTGATGAGAATAACATGTTTTTAATTTTATCTCNTTATTACATCTCAGTTTGTTGTTTCTTCCTCTGTGACATTTAAAAATCATGTATTGTTTTCCTCTCTAAAGGATGATGCCTAATTTGCCTCTTCTTATTCCCTTCATAACATCAACCTCTCCAAACCATAGAAATCTTGGTTTCTGAGCACTAAGCTTCTTCTGTGCCTCCAACATGTCTCCAAATCAATAATTTCTAGCTATTTCTAGTAATATTAGAGACTTTGTCATCTCCCTGCAGAATACAACCNCTTTCTCCTCTGGTAGTCTTGCCAGTTACTTAGTTGCTGGTTTACTTAGAAGTTACATACAATTTTGATGAGAATAACATGTTTTTAATTTTATCTCCTTTCCCAAATAGTTACAAGAAAAGTAATCTGTAATTCATGTATTTTCATCCTGTTTGCTGAAAAACTCATCTTTTGCAGTGGCTTCAAATTGTAGGACTTTGTGCAGTATGAAAGCCAGCATGACTCAAATATTTAAAAAAATTAGGTTTTTATTGGCCAGCAAAGGATTCTTAAACACAGTCACTGATTAGTTAGATGGGAAAAAGATTTTATATGTGCTTTTTCATGGGGGCATTTGAAATAGGAAATTCTAATTTTATGCATGGATTGTTTATGAGATTGGACCCAAAGCCTGTACACTTTATGATTTAAATACAAATTGTTTGTATCAGTATAAACCAGCTGCACTTTCACTGAATTTTCCAGGTAATTCTTCAGTACAAGAAATGAAATGGAAATCTCCCCTTGAAATTGCACCATGTGAAAATTGCATTAAAAAAAACCCTAAATCTATTCTCTCTCTTCTCTTAGCTACTTCAGAACTACCAGTTGAAATTGAAGCTCTTAAAACTGTCTACAAAACAGGCGAGACCATTGTAGTAACTTGTGTGGTCTTTGACAATGAGGTGGTTAATTTACAGTGGAATTATCCTGGGAAAGTGGTAAATATATATATATTTTGTGTGTGTGTGTGTGTGTGTGTGTGTGTGTGTGTGTGTGTGTGTGTTTTGGGGGGGATGGTATTTTTTTAATGTTTAATGTTTTTAGTTACTTACTGGGAAAGAAGGTGGGGTTGTAAAACATTCTTCTCTTCTCTAAATAAGGACAGTTCAGAGGAGAGAAGATTTCTTTTAGCTTACCACAAAATAAAATCAGTCCCAAAATTTAGTTTGCTGTTGTTAAGTATGAAAAGCATGAGAGGGATGGAAGGTATGACTAGGAGTCCACCTTAGTAAAAATTTTTATTCAGTGAAACTTACTTAGACCCTGTCCTGATCAATGGATAATTTCAGAGTATCACATGTAAAAATCTGGGAATGGAGTAGTTGAAGTGTATATAGTTGTGACCCCAAATTCTGCCTTGTATTGAAGTAAGAGGAAAAATAATCTGAGAATGTTTTGTTCTATTTTCCATGTTACACATCATAATCTCTGCAATATGTCACCTTTAAAAGCTAACCACAGCATATTTTTTGTTCCAGCCTCTCATGATAACACTACCATTCTTACCATCCTTTTATTCTCAAGAGTCTACTCCTAAACTTCTGTTTTGAGAGCAGACAGAGCATAGCATCTAGTAACTTGCTGGTTTTTTGTCTGGTGGAGGGAATAAAATTTCACCCTACTTCATGGGGACTGAACACATAAAAGTCAAATGTTTTTTTTTATCTGAGAAGAAGGTAGTGCATAAGCAGCAAAATGTTATTTCTGGCTCCAAATTTTAAATGGTATTTGTTTCGAGTTAACAAAATATGAACACTCAACCTTCTCACCCTTCTGTGTCTGCCCCCAAAAGGGTGTATTTTTATAGACAAACCTTTTGTGCCTGTGGCTGAAAAATACATCCCTGGCTGCATAAAAAAGTCTTCTGCCATAGAGGTTTTAAACGTTGCTCTCACTGCAGTGGCATCATAGAACCTCCATGGTGTGCTTTCAGCTCAGTTACTTAAGTAAGTTTTTTTTTCCTTCTCCAAACTACAGAAAGAAAAAGGTCTGATAAAACTTGATGATATCAAAGTACCATCACAGAAGCTGGTTTACACCTTGACCATTCCTGAGGCATCAGTGAAAGACACAGGGGATTATGAATGTACTGCTCGGCATGCAACCAAGGAGGTCAAGGAAAATAAGAAAGTAGTCATTACAGTTCATGGTATAGTCTGATTTTAGTATTGAAAAAATAATTAATTCATTGAAAATAATCATTATTGAAAAATGTTTCACAGTCTTGTTTACAGAAGGCTCTTTCATTTACAGACAAAGGCTTTGTTCAGCTGGAGCCTCAGTTTAGCCCACTGGAAGCTGTTAATCTTCATGAAGTCAAAAACTTTGTCGTCGATGTGCAAGCATACCCAGCACCAAAAATGTACTGGTTGAAGGATAATGTGACTCTCATTGAAAATCTTACTGAGATTGTTACTAGTTCCAACAGAGTCCAGGAAACAAGGTAAAAACATTCTGAGCCATTACCATGTTGACTTGAGTTTCTCCCCAAGAAACCTGGGCACTCTCTTATTACATCTCAGTTTGTTGTTTCTTCCTCTGTGACATTTAAAAATCATGTATTGTTTTCCTCTCTAAAGGATGATGCCTAATTTGCCTCTTCTTATTCCCTTCATAACATCAACCTCTCCAAACCATAGAAATCTTGGTTTCTGAGCACTAAGCTTCTTCTGTGCCTCCAACATGTCTCCAAATCAATAATTTCTAGCTATTTCTAGTAATATTAGAGACTTTGTCATCTCCCTGCAGAATACAACCGTGCTCAATTGTATCTCAGTTATATATTGATATTTACTGCTTGAGTAGTGATTTTAGTTGCATGCTAGAAAAGCTAAACTTCACTACATTATCTCTACATACCAAGAATATATGTTGTAACAAAGCAAAATTTTTTTTGACTGCTTTAAAAATACAAGCAAACCCTCTTATTTCTGCAGATTTCAGAGTATATTAAAATTGATCCGGGCCAAGGAAGAAGACAGTGGATATTATACTTTGGTTGCTGAAAATGAAGATGAGATTAAAAGATACACCTTCTCCTTGCTAATACAAGGTAAGGAACCACAAAGCCTTGCCCACTAGCACTGATGGCACACAGCTTGGAGTGTGGAGATAAGAAAGGCGTGAAGAGGAATGTGTGCGTGTTGAGTTCTTGGAGCAATCCTACCCTGATCCTGGTTTTCATTTCTGCTCTGGCCTTGAGCCAGAAAGAAACTTTATCCTCCTGCCTAAGTTATTCCAGCTGACAGCAGGAATGATAGCTCATTTAATATGACATGAAGATGTGGCACAAATGCAACCTTTTCATGGTTCTAGCCTTGGATCTGCTCTGTCCTACAGGAGATAAGGGCCTTCAATGACTCTGGGTCTCTAACTCCTGCTGGTGGTTGAACAACACCTGGCCTGCTTTATTTGAAATTTCAAGCTGGTTTTTGTAGACCTTGTAAAAATTTTTAAAAAAAATTCTAACTCCTTCCCAGTTCCAGCCCTGATCTTAGACCTCGTGGATGATCACCATGGCTCTGCAGGTGGGCAGACAGTGAGGTGCTTGGCAGAGGGGACCCCACTTCCTGATGTGGAATGGCTGGTTTGCAAGGACATTAAAAAGTAAGAGGAGAAAGCACTTTTCTATCTAAATTATGACTCATTGTGCCCTTGACTATCTTAACATTATTAGTTAGCACACTATGTATTCCTCATCAAAGACCAGTAAATTTTAGAATTTTTTTTTTCTGTTTAGAGGTGTGTTGCTTATATTTCAAGAGAGATTGTCAATGTCCTTCCTATTGTATCCTAAAGGAGAAGACACAATTCATCAGTTCAGGAGGTTTCTTTCATAAAAGTTTTTTGTTCAATAAGCGATCTCAGCTGATTTTACAGTCTTGGTTTGAATAAGGATATGGAGAAGTAGCTCTCTATCCATTCAGGGAGTCCTTACCATTTCAGACATAGCNGAGCATACTTAATCCACCCAGGACACACTTCACTCCAAGGGCTGCCCTCCTGTTAAATACAATTTTCTTGGGCTTTTGCACCAGACACAGTCTTAAGCCTTTCTGGTCTTTGAAAAGATTTCTGTCAGAAAAAAAAAAAAGTTATAGGGAAGGGTAATTCTCATGTTGTTCACTCTTCTTTATCCATACCTGCAACTGACACCCATTTCCATGTTATTCTCTGCAGATGCAACAATGACACCTCATGGACTCTTTTGACTAACAATATCTCTGATATACACATGGAAGCCCACCTTGATGAGAAAAACATGGTGGAAAGCCAGGTGACCTTCCAGAAGGTAGAGGAAACCCTGGCTGTGAGATGTGTGGCAAAGAATGACCTTGGTGCTGTTACTCGGGAACTGAAGCTTGTGGCTCCCAGTAAGTTTGTTTTGTCTTTCTGTGAAATTACAGCAGTCAGTTGGACCCCTCTCTAAAAAAAACCCCAGTTCAATTTTAACAGATAAAAATCTGAATTGTTGCAGATAAAAAGAAATGAAAATGTGTTTTTTTTTTCCACCCTGGGACATCTGAGGATAAGAAATTCTATAAGGTTTTTTTTATGGTGCATCTGTTTTTCACTTTATGTTGTTCCATGATTCATTTCACTGTTTGATGGCCACTGGCTATGGAATGTTCTTCTTTGCACTTGGCTTTGAAACAAGAAGGCAGAGCTGCTCTGGGCTTGGAAAGACTTTACAGTCACCAGCCCCAGAAACATTTCCTGCCACCTCTGCAGGTCATGGGAACTGTGGTGGTATGGGAGGTGGGTGTCTTATGAGTGTGTCATGTTCCTTGTGGCTCAGGAGCAAAACATGGTCTGTTGTTTTACTCCACAGCCTTGCGGTCAGAACTAACAGTGGCTGCTGCAGTCTTAGTGCTGTTGGTGATTGTGATAATTTCACTGATTGTCCTGGTCATCATATGGAAACAGGTAATGTAGAACAGTTTGGATGATGAGCCCTGCTGGATTTTGATCTGCTTTGAGGTCNCTTTTCATGGTTCTAGCCTTGGATCTGCTCTGTCCTACAGGAGATAAGGGCCTTCAATGACTCTGGGTCTCTAACTCCTGCTGGTGGTTGAACAACACCTGGCCTGCTTTATTTGAAATTTCAAGCTGGTTTTTGTAGACCTTGTAAAAATTTTTAAAAAAAATTCTAACTCCTTCCCAGTTCCAGCCCTGATCTTAGACCTCGTGGATGATCACCATGGCTCTGCAGGTGGGCAGACAGTGAGGTGCTTGGCAGAGGGGACCCCACTTCCTGATGTGGAATGGCTGGTTTGCAAGGACATTAAAAAGTAAGAGGAGAAAGCACTTTTCTATCTAAATTATGACTCATTGTGCCCTTGACTATCTTAACATTATTAGTTAGCACACTATGTATTCCTCATCAAAGACCAGTAAATTTTAGAATTTTTTTTTTCTGTTTAGAGGTGTGTTGCTTATATTTCAAGAGAGATTGTCAATGTCCTTCCTATTGTATCCTAAAGGAGAAGACACAATTCATCAGTTCAGGAGGTTTCTTTCATAAAAGTTTTTTGTTCAATAAGCGATCTCAGCTGATTTTACAGTCTTGGTTTGAATAAGGATATGGAGAAGTAGCTCTCTATCCATTCAGGGAGTCCTTACCATTTCAGACATAGCTCACTCTGCCTCATTAACACTTGTTTGCTTTTAAATTTTCATTTTTTATTGTTTTCTCCCTGACTATAATTTTAATCTTCAAAGTATTTTAGATACATGGAGTAATTACTCCCATTTCTGCTAGTTCTGGACTGGCACTTTCTGTGGCTACTGTCTGATTTTTCTCTGGGAGGTTATCCACCATGGAGAGGGAGACTGTGCATGGAAGAAGGCTAGGAACCCAGGGTTCTGCTCTCATTGTGGTAAAACCTGTTACTGCCTGGTGGGAGCAGGCCCTGGCCCAGACAACACTGAGGATTCAGGGAGGAATAGACATCCATCCAGTGCTGTAACATGGGATACAGAGTGACACCAAATTCTGTCTGTACCAGATCCTGCTGGGATGCACAGTCTTGCCCTCAAAGTGGCAGCAGTAATGAGGTAAATGATGAGTAAATAAAGTAAATTATTACATTAAAGGGAAGAAAGATGCAGGCTTTTCCACAGACACAGTCTTAAGCCTTTCTGGTCTTTGAAAAGATTTCTGTCAGAAAAAAAAAAAAGTTATAGGGAAGGGTAATTCTCATGTTGTTCACTCTTCTTTATCCATACCTGCAACTGACACCCATTTCCATGTTATTCTCTGCAGATGCAACAATGACACCTCATGGACTCTTTTGACTAACAATATCTCTGATATACACATGGAAGCCCACCTTGATGAGAAAAACATGGTGGAAAGCCAGGTGACCTTCCAGAAGGTAGAGGAAACCCTGGCTGTGAGATGTGTGGCAAAGAATGACCTTGGTGCTGTTACTCGGGAACTGAAGCTTGTGGCTCCCAGTAAGTTTGTTTTGTCTTTCTGTGAAATTACAGCAGTCAGTTGGACCCCTCTCTAAAAAAAACCCCAGTTCAATTTTAACAGATAAAAATCTGAATTGTTGCAGATAAAAAGAAATGAAAATGTGTTTTTTTTTTCCACCCTGGGACATCTGAGGATAAGAAATTCTATAAGGTTTTTTTTATGGTGCATCTGTTTTTCACTTTATGTTGTTCCATGATTCATTTCACTGTTTGATGGCCACTGGCTATGGAATGTTCTTCTTTGCACTTGGCTTTGAAACAAGAAGGCAGAGCTGCTCTGGGCTTGGAAAGACTTTACAGTCACCAGCCCCAGAAACATTTCCTGCCACCTCTGCAGGTCATGGGAACTGTGGTGGTATGGGAGGTGGGTGTCTTATGAGTGTGTCATGTTCCTTGTGGCTCAGGAGCAAAACATGGTCTGTTGTTTTACTCCACAGCCTTGCGGTCAGAACTAACAGTGGCTGCTGCAGTCTTAGTGCTGTTGGTGATTGTGATAATTTCACTGATTGTCCTGGTCATCATATGGAAACAGGTAATGTAGAACAGTTTGGATGATGAGCCCTGCTGGATTTTGATCTGCTTTGAGGTCAGGCACAGGCCTAATGGTTGTCTTGCATTCAACATGATTTACAGAAACCGAGGTACGAGATAAGATGGAGAGTCATTGAGTCTATCAGCCCTGATGGCCACGAATACATTTATGTGGACCCAATGCAACTGCCTTATGACTCCAGATGGGAGTTCCCTCGTGATGGGTTAGTGCTTGGTAAGTTTCCTCTATGGGTCTAGCCTTACCCTCCTCTAGGGAGAAGGATGATTTAAGACAACTCTGAGATCTCTGCTACTGAGATTTGTGATGTAAGTTATGGCCATGAAGTGCAGAGCTTCTCTGTGTCTGCCTGTTCTCCTCAGTTCTCCTTCTGCATCTTCCTCTTCTCCTACAGTGGTGTCATCCTTGAGCTCATCGTGTTAGTGCCTCTTGTACCCCTGTTTCAGCNAGACATAGCTCACTCTGCCTCATTAACACTTGTTTGCTTTTAAATTTTCATTTTTTATTGTTTTCTCCCTGACTATAATTTTAATCTTCAAAGTATTTTAGATACATGGAGTAATTACTCCCATTTCTGCTAGTTCTGGACTGGCACTTTCTGTGGCTACTGTCTGATTTTTCTCTGGGAGGTTATCCACCATGGAGAGGGAGACTGTGCATGGAAGAAGGCTAGGAACCCAGGGTTCTGCTCTCATTGTGGTAAAACCTGTTACTGCCTGGTGGGAGCAGGCCCTGGCCCAGACAACACTGAGGATTCAGGGAGGAATAGACATCCATCCAGTGCTGTAACATGGGATACAGAGTGACACCAAATTCTGTCTGTACCAGATCCTGCTGGGATGCACAGTCTTGCCCTCAAAGTGGCAGCAGTAATGAGGTAAATGATGAGTAAATAAAGTAAATTATTACATTAAAGGGAAGAAAGATGCAGGCTTTTCCACAGACACAGTCTTAAGCCTTTCTGGTCTTTGAAAAGATTTCTGTCAGAAAAAAAAAAAAGTTATAGGGAAGGGTAATTCTCATGTTGTTCACTCTTCTTTATCCATACCTGCAACTGACACCCATTTCCATGTTATTCTCTGCAGATGCAACAATGACACCTCATGGACTCTTTTGACTAACAATATCTCTGATATACACATGGAAGCCCACCTTGATGAGAAAAACATGGTGGAAAGCCAGGTGACCTTCCAGAAGGTAGAGGAAACCCTGGCTGTGAGATGTGTGGCAAAGAATGACCTTGGTGCTGTTACTCGGGAACTGAAGCTTGTGGCTCCCAGTAAGTTTGTTTTGTCTTTCTGTGAAATTACAGCAGTCAGTTGGACCCCTCTCTAAAAAAAACCCCAGTTCAATTTTAACAGATAAAAATCTGAATTGTTGCAGATAAAAAGAAATGAAAATGTGTTTTTTTTTTCCACCCTGGGACATCTGAGGATAAGAAATTCTATAAGGTTTTTTTTATGGTGCATCTGTTTTTCACTTTATGTTGTTCCATGATTCATTTCACTGTTTGATGGCCACTGGCTATGGAATGTTCTTCTTTGCACTTGGCTTTGAAACAAGAAGGCAGAGCTGCTCTGGGCTTGGAAAGACTTTACAGTCACCAGCCCCAGAAACATTTCCTGCCACCTCTGCAGGTCATGGGAACTGTGGTGGTATGGGAGGTGGGTGTCTTATGAGTGTGTCATGTTCCTTGTGGCTCAGGAGCAAAACATGGTCTGTTGTTTTACTCCACAGCCTTGCGGTCAGAACTAACAGTGGCTGCTGCAGTCTTAGTGCTGTTGGTGATTGTGATAATTTCACTGATTGTCCTGGTCATCATATGGAAACAGGTAATGTAGAACAGTTTGGATGATGAGCCCTGCTGGATTTTGATCTGCTTTGAGGTCAGGCACAGGCCTAATGGTTGTCTTGCATTCAACATGATTTACAGAAACCGAGGTACGAGATAAGATGGAGAGTCATTGAGTCTATCAGCCCTGATGGCCACGAATACATTTATGTGGACCCAATGCAACTGCCTTATGACTCCAGATGGGAGTTCCCTCGTGATGGGTTAGTGCTTGGTAAGTTTCCTCTATGGGTCTAGCCTTACCCTCCTCTAGGGAGAAGGATGATTTAAGACAACTCTGAGATCTCTGCTACTGAGATTTGTGATGTAAGTTATGGCCATGAAGTGCAGAGCTTCTCTGTGTCTGCCTGTTCTCCTCAGTTCTCCTTCTGCATCTTCCTCTTCTCCTACAGTGGTGTCATCCTTGAGCTCATCGTGTTAGTGCCTCTTGTACCCCTGTTTCAGCTCTCCTACCCCTCCACATGGCTTAGGGGCCCTCTCCCAGCATTACTTTTGCTAAGGCACATATGAGAAGTTCATCTGCATATTTTATTTGAAGACTTTTATATACTTATGTGCAGAGGCCAAGGGAAATCTGCAACTAGTTATGTAGTTTTATTAAAAATATTTTTAAAATTATTAATCCGTGCTGCACATGTATCAGTGCTGAGTAACTGCATTACTTATTTTTGTGGCTACTGTCCTTCTTCCTTCCCTTTCTTATTTCTTGCTTTGTTATTTCTGCACTGGAGTTCACACAGAACTTGATTTAAAGTATTTCTTCAAAACAGGTCCAATTTNATCACAGAAAAGGATTTAGATTAATTTTTGAAAGAAGCAGCACAATAATTTCTAGTTCAGGAATTATATCCTTTAATTAAATTAATATTGCTAACTGAAAACTAGAGGAGGATGGATATTTAATGGAATTATTATATTACTACAACCCAGACTTTAATTCTATGCCTAAAATAGGATTTGTCAGATCTTAGTTGTTAACAGACCACCACTGTGACTTTTCTCTCTGACTCATGATCACCAACCTATTTCAATGCCTTCCTGTTTACAAATATATTCAGGAGAGTCAGTGCTTTGAAAATGAATGCTACACATCCTTTAAGCAATCTGAATTGCACAAGTGTTCTTCTTGGTACGGTTGGCATTTACCTGCTGGCAGTTTTGCCATATGAAATACTTAGTGGTGGGGACCTCTTTTGTCTCTAGGGCTGATAATTCTGTTTTGTGCAGGTTGTCTCTTATTGAAGAGGGAGATGACAGCAAAGCAATCACACCTTTAGCTCAGGGAGAATCTGAAGCAGGTTACAAACCAATTTTGGCTCAGACAGACTAGCATTTCCCATCATAGCTGTGTAAGCCAGCTGGCATTTATTTGTTTTGCTAGCTAGTATTGCCTGGAGTGAAGTGCGGCATTAAATGCCAACTTTGAGTGTTGGCTGGACGGCACTTCAACTGATAAATTTGGTTTACACTGTGAATTTTCCTTTGCTATCATCCCTTTACAATGTATGTAGTGTGCTGCTGTCTAAAGCACTCAGCAGCCAGCACAAGACTAGGAGATAAGTAACAGAATAAGTGCAGTAGCACAGTGAGCTGTTGGAAAGCCACTGCCTTCTCCTGGCTCTGCTGAGAAGTGGTGAGGTCCCAGCAGGACCTGGACCTCCTCCTTCAGCTGAGATGGAAGAGAGTAGTGTCTTGTGAGAAGAAGAGTCAAATGTTTCTGTTTCTTAGGACCTTGGGGTGGCTGTAGAGAAGTGGCAGAACTTCTCCCATCCCTTCCCAGGAAGACACCCATTTGTCCTGGTGGCCTTAATAAAATGAAATGCTGACACAGAATCAGACCCATCCCCATTTGCAAAAGGCAACGTTGGCCTGCTGGTCTGAGGAGCCTCGAGCTGCTACTGTGTATGAACAGTCCCTTTGTGGCAGAGCAGCAGCACTGCTCCTCTCCTGAGGAGGTGACAGCAGTGCCTTTGAGCTTAGAAAAGTAAATGCAGACTGTGTAGTTTTGGGCTTCACTGAAGGCCTTGACATCAAGAATGTGATGGCATTAGAGCTGCCTCCAGCTCTCGAGCAGTCAGCTCCTACCTGGCTGCAAATTTCAAGTGTAAAACACATGGGGCTTGGGCTACGTCTGCAGAGAGGGGTGAAAAGGGGAAATAGCAGCGATCGCTCCCCACCGCTCCGGAAGCCCTCTCACTGTCTCCATATGCACCCTGGCTTAGCTGAGCTGATGGAGAGGGAAATGTACACCTCGTGCTCAGCTAACAGCATGGTCTGGGGAGGAATTGGCTTGTGAAGACAAGATGATCAAGGAGCATCAGCAAATGCCATCACATTCTGAGGGGCTGCATCCTGCCATATGGCTCCCAGATCTTCAGTCTGAAAAGTTTCATGGGCCAAATTTCAGACTCAGGTTGTTTGAATTAGTTTGAAATTTAGTGGGAAGCTTTCTCACATCCTGATTGAGAAGAATAACCTTTGGAGCACAGGAATCTTGAAAAGAAATTGCATAATTTTTGTGTGCATGACAAACTACACTGTCACAGACTTGGAGAGGTTCTTTAGTGGTAACTCAGCTAACTTTTTAATGTCTCTTGTGCTTATTAATGATTGAAAATATAGTCTGGCTGAAAATTTTCTTTTTAAGCATGTATACAATAAAAGTGAGGTCTGTAGCTAGAGGATAACAGAAACATATGGCACTGCATGCCAAATAACACCTTCAGAAGCATAAAAGGTGGAGAGTTCAAACTGCAAAAGAATGTCAAAGACAAAATGTCATATATATCTCCATAGTAATAAGTCACTATTTATTCTTTATGTGCTGGAAGTTAAAAGTAACATGAAATAAAATAAAGAGAATGTCAAGAGTATTAAAATATCCTGGCATCTGGAGCTCATATATGGGTTTGTTAACTGAGTAAGTGTTCCCTTGATGAACATGCTCTTCAATATGGAAACTATGAAGTATAGTATTTTGAAGTATGTTTGTGCAGGTCATATTTCTTTAAAATCTCACTCTATCTGTACACAATTCTTCTGCACACTGTATCCATATCAGGAGACAGGATATGATAATCCAAAATTTTTGTCTAAATTGATCTGTGAGACGAGTATGAGTATGTATATATATATATATAAGTGTATATAAACATTAGCCATTTAATTACAGAACTTGGAAATTTGCAATAAAATTTATTCCAGCATATGAGACACACATTGTGCATTAAACTTCAGAGAAGTTTCCCCTCATATGTGATCAACATGTATTTCAGCTTCTTGCAGACCACTGATGGTCTTGCCTGTCTTATTCCTAAATGTGCTGCCAATGCACTTCACTCTAACTGCTAGTTATCCAGCGTTGATGTAACAGCCTGAAACTACAGCAACAGGGTCCTATTCAGACTTTTAAGTAAAGGACACAGATGGACCGTAGTCAGATGATGACAGAGCTAAAGAGATAACTTAAATATAGGAGAAACAATGATTAAAAAGGTTGAAGTAAGGGTGATAGGGCACAGTAGGACATGAGGTTGAACAAGTTGAGCTCCCACAAGCATAAGTGCTTCTAATGTTTGGTTACTTGTTTTTATTTAAGAATTGCATTTAATGACAGCATCTCATATTTGCCTTTTTCTGCTTAACAACAACAATAATAATGATACCAGTGGTCTGGCTAAGTTAACATACTCTTTCCACATAAGAACCACAACCAGTAGAGGAATGGCAGTGGGAAAAGAGGTAAAAAGCTGTTTCTGAAATAAATAATGCTCTCCCTTGTGTTCAGGTCGAATCCTTGGTTCTGGTGCATTTGGAAAAGTAGTTGAAGGGACTGCATATGGACTGAGCCGTTCTCAACCAGTGATGAAAGTAGCTGTGAAAATGCTGAAACGTGAGTTGTGGTTTCATTTCCCATGGTAGATAGGGCATATTTCCACAGGGTTACTTAAGCATTGCTTGTGTAGGAAAAGGTTCTCCATATCTGAAGTTGCAAATGAGAAGTGGGATGACCAAAATTTAATATTATACTTTAGATTGATTCATGGCTTTTCAAGACTGAAAGTACCCAGGCTTCTGAAAGCATCCAGGCTGTATGGCCCTTAGGGGCCATGTTAACTCAGGAAGTTCAGAAAAAAAGATAAAATAACCATGAATATTTGTGAACATATGAAAACTACACAACAAAGGAGAAATAGGCAGATCTCATTTGAGAATCTTGTTCACTGAAGAATTCCCAGTTCAGGAGCGCTGAGAATCTGATGCAGTGATTCCAGAGGAATCACAAGGAGCTTGCTTGTATTGAAACAGCTTGCAAGTGCCTCTGTGACACCTGGGCACACACTGTACCCCTGGAGAGGGACAAACAGACTGGGTCACCTATTGAACTACATTGAAGGGATTCCTTTTTTAGTAATTTATGACTCCTTTCCAAGTCTTAAGAAAGACTCTTGTAAAGTAAGGCCACAGTTTTCTTCAAGAAGAGCATTCTTTATGGTATAGCAATGTTCTAATGAGGCAAGCAAGCATAAATTGTTATTGTGAAAAAGGTAATTGCTCCTGATTTTTTTTGTTTTTCCAACAGCTACAGCAAGATCCAGTGAAAAACAGGCACTTATGTCTGAACTGAAGATAATGACACATCTTGGTCCCCACCTGAATATTGTGAATCTGCTTGGAGCTTGTACAAAATCAGGTGGGTTTGTCTGACAAAATGGAGGTTTGCTCTGGAGCCATCATTCACTGTTTAAGCAACACACAAATTTCAAGTAAAAGATTTAACAATAAATATAAAAATTAAAATATTTCACAAACCTACTTAATGTTTGGTAATAGTTGCAGTCATAACTCAGCAAATAAAGTGTATTAAACCACAGTCCTTTAAATGTTTTATAGTCTATGTTCTACTATTTTTTTTTAGGTTGTTTGTGTGTGTGTGTGTGTTTTTGTTTATTTGTTTTTGAAAGACACATTGAAAAAAATACATAGAAATCAGTGCATTATTTTGCTTTATTTTATCAGGTCCTATTTACATCATCACTGAATATTGCTTTTATGGTGATTTGGTGAACTATCTGCATAAGAACAGGGACAATTTCCTGAACCGACACCCAGAGAAGCCAAAGAAAGATTTGGATATCTTTGGGATGAACCCAGCTGATGAAAGCACAAGAAGGTGGGAAAAAAAAGAAAAAAAAAGAAAAAAAAGAAAAAAAAAAAAGAAAAAAAAGTAAAAAAAAGTAGGATGTACAATTTAAGAAAATGTCATTACTAACTCTTATTCACTAATTCACTCCACTCCTCTTATTCATTGTTCCAGAGCCCTCTGTAATTCTTCTTGTTAGAATTTTATTTCTTTGGTTTTATAGGTCTGGAAAGGTTTAATCACTTTTTGCTCTATCCTCCTGACATCTATTCTAGATCCATGTTTCCCCTTTGTAGAGATGCCTACAGGGATAGGGCCACTGTGGGCTCTCAATATAGATCCTGAGGTCCCAAAGAACATTTCCATCAATAAAGAACAACCATAAATTACATCTATAATTTGGAATGTCTTGAACTGAAAGCACTGACTAGTAATATTTGAATATAGTGGGATTTTGGGAAGTCAGACAATGTATGCTTACATACCTGACAATTGACAAAAGGATGTTTGAAACACTTGTGTTTGACTGCAGTGATACATGGTAACATATACTAATATATAATAATACTTGGTTATAATACATTATGTATTCCCTATAATGAAAGCAGCTTTAATATATCACAGCAATTCAATTGCACACTGTAAGAAAACAGTTAGATCTACAGGATATGGTGGCAGGGAAGTCACCTGGGCAATACTAACTGAGAAGCATGTACTTTTTATCAATTTTAGTTACGTGATATTATCATTTGAAAACACTGGAGAATACATGGACATGAAACAAGCTGATACCACTCAGTACGTGCCAATGCTAGAAAGGAAGGAGGGATCTAAGTACTCTGATATTCAGAGATCTGTGTACGATCGGCCTGCTTCATATAAGAAGAAATCTATGTCAGGTAACATAGAATTATCCTTTCTGCATGCATCATTAATGCAAATAATTATTGCATAAATGCATATATTTTTGCCCTCTATATGGATGTAAACTATTCAGCTGTGTTCTGCTAGTGTGTGAGTGTAAGGTATAAGCAAAAAGCCTGTGCTTGTGTTCCTCTATAAACTCTGGGGATAGGACAGTATACTCCTGGAGCAATAGGGTGAAATTGTGTATTTACCTCTATACTGAAGTGCTGAGTGGCTGTGCTCTGCACTAGGGCTGTGGGCACTCTGGGGCAGTGATTTTATTAGTCTTGTAGTTTGCATGATTTTGAGCAGTAGCAATGAACAATAAGAATATTAATTTATATTGCTCTGCTTCCACTCATACATTAACTGAAACTTACCAAAGGCAGAACACTCTCAAATACTTTCCTGGATTATGGAATGAAGATAATGAATGCATCCCATTCCCCAGCCCTGCTCTCAGAAACCAAGTATGCATTGCTTAAAAAATAAGCACCATCACTTCTGCCTCCAGGCCTCAGAAACTGAACCATGTCCAGTTGGAGACTTAATGGCTGAATAATGTACTCATATTGTGCTCTAGGATAGTTGGGGTAAATGAATCACTGAATTTAGACTGTTTTTTCGTGTATGTCTTTTTTTTTTTTTTTCCTGACATGTTTCATAAAAAAACCAAAACTGTTGCCATAGAATTCCTGAGCATTTTTGCTGGTATTGGATTAGTCCCAGTGAATATTTGCTGGGAAACATAACAGCATTCAGCAAAAGTAAAGGGG
>VYZU01079564.1:24717-36414 GCA_013401355.1 Ceyx cyanopectus
ATGATAGCTTACTACAGAGGATTGTACAAGCAGAGAACAGAGAGGATTCTACATAAACTTACAAGAAAAAAAAGAATTGATTACATTTTAAGGTACAAAAGAAGTATTTTGGTAACAAACTGTACTAATTTCATTTGACAGATGTTTGTTTTGGGATCTGGTACTGCACATATCTTACTGGGAGTGGAGTCCAGACTTCTCTCTCACCTTCAGGGTGCTATTTTAAATAATCAGCATAATTACTGCCTGCATTCACTGGTTTACTTCAGGGCACGTGCACTCTCTAGTTGTTTTAGGAATACTGAACCTTTGGCAAAGCACAAGGATAAAATGATCTTTGGTGTCCTTGAAAGTATTTCTAGCTACCTGAAGTAGACAACTGACAACTTTGTCAAATAGAAATATTTGCCATCATCTAAGCATCAGAATTTCTGAATCTGTTCCTAAAATGCCTGCCATTTCTGATGGGTAAATAACAAATGGCATCAGAGAAATGAAACCAGGCAGTCATTTCTTTTGAGGTTATATTCTTTAATGTCTGTATTAAATGTGTCAAGAGTGTTCCTCTTTGAGGAGGCTACTGGGATGTGCTTTACATCCACTGATTGCCTTCCTCTCTTGTTAAGTTCTTGATCACTGATAGGAAATATTTTTTCATTCATTGCTCGCTAGAATGGCAGCAAAAGATTAATATCTCAGATTTAACTATGAACTCAGAAGCAGAGCAGAGCATTTATCAGCCTCAGCTCCACACTGAGTAGTGCAGAGAAAACCTGGAAAGTCTACACTGAGAAATGTCAACAGTTATGCATTTCATAGTCCCCAGAGCTATCTCCAAGTTCACAGCTATAAAATCTTACCCAGAGTCATGCTCATGAACTCAGCCCTAGCTCCACACCACAGCTTACTTCACCTGCAGTCCATTCCCAGCTAACCAGTGCCAGGCCAATAGCCCACTGGGTTTCTTCACATCCACCCAGCAGATATTCACGAGGGGCACCTCCCCAACCCTGTGCACTGCCAGCACTTCAGGCTGATTTGTTTCTCTATCATCAATTACAGCGTCCAGCAGATGCTGTGAATTCTGCCTCAAATAATGACACCAAGCAGTTTGTGATTCTTGGAGAAGAGATTAAAGCTCATTTTTTATCAAAATCTCATTTTACTTAAGTATAACCTTTTGCAGATGTTTATAAAGAAGAAAATATGTTTGCAACACAAAAGTTTAATCACATGTGGATCCAGAGTACCAAAAACATGGAGAAGCACCACAGATTTTTATAACCATTCACTGTCCCAGTCATCAGAAGAAAAAAGCAGACCAAAAGTCACAGTCATTTACCACATTTTGTTCAGCAATTTTTTTGTTTAGGACAAAATAGGAGTACTGGAAATGCTTAGTGTTTATCTATTGAGCAATGCCATTGTAAATATTAGAATTTATTGCACTTATTAAATTGTCAAAAGCATCTGTTCTGTCAGCATTTAGAACTGGATACAGGCTGAGGCATGAAAAAAAATTACCTACAGCAGCACGTATCTAAGTGCCACTTCCCCAAGGCAATGCAGTGTTGGCTATCACTTTATTCTCCCACAGGAACAACTTCATTTTATTTTTTTTATAAAAGTACTATATATATATATATATATATACACACACACAAACTACTTCAGCTAGCAAGATTTAATGTAAAATGAAGGTTAGGGTCAAAATAAAAGAAGAACCATCACACCTCCACAAGTAATACTTCCATTTTAGATAGTGCTTCAATAATTATTGCTGAATATTAAGGATTTTTTTTTTCAATGCAACAGTGTCCCAGCAATCAGCTTGGACCTCAAAAGGGATTCAGCAGCAAATTGCCCAATTCTGAGCTGATATTTGCAGTTTCTTTGGAACTTGGAAGAAGCTGACAGAGGAAAGTTTTCCCTCTAGGAAAATCTTATATGTAATGATAAGTGACAGAAGGAAACTGTACCATTCTCCTTACTAAAAAGCTGGGCCATGACAAATAAAAGATGACAAAACATGCATCTGAACTATTGTGCTCATTATACAGTTGATTTCTGCAAATAGAAAAGGCTAAAAGATTAATCAGAGGATAGACACTTACATGAATAATGAGAAAGTCTGTGTCACCAACAGAAAGTGTAAAAGTGGTACGACCTTTGCTACATCACAATGGGAACCTTAGTAAATAAGGACTGCACTGATGTCAGGGCCATGAGTTGTGCTGTGAGTTGACTGAGATTACAAAAATAGGTATTATAATACCACGTAACAGCAGTGATTCATCTACTCTCCTGTTCCCTGGCAGCCAGTATTTCATAATTTTCAAAGTAAACTTTTTTATTTGGTCTATTTTCTACCCAGGCTTGGTATGGAGCTTGCAACTTGCTCAGAACTTGGTAAGTTCCGCTGTCAGAGGGCAAAAAGACGAGGTAACTTTCTGCCCTGGTAGATCATCACAGTAACTGTTCAGCCAGCTAAACTGGAACAGTGCTGAGCCACCACTGTTCCCAGGTGGCCAAAAACATCCTGGCTTCTATCAGGAATGGTGTGGCCAGAAGGACTAGGGAGGTCATCAACCCCTGGACTCACCACACCTCAAATACCGTGTTCATTTTTGGGCCCCTCACTCCAAGAAGGACACTGGCATTCTGGAGGGTGTCCAAAGAAGGGCAGTGAAGCTGAGGAAGACTCTGGATCACAAGTCTGCTGAGGAGAGGCTGAGGGAACTGGGTTTGTTTAGTTTGGAGAAAAGGAGGCTCTGAGGAGACCTTATTGCTCTCTACAAATATCTGGAAGGAGGTTGTAATAAGGTGGAGATTGGTCTGTTCCCCAAGTAACAAGCAATAGGACAAAAGGAAACAGCTTCAAGTTGCACCAGGGGAGGTTTAGAATGGATATTAGGAAAAAACTCTTCACAGAAATGCTTTTAAAGCCCTGGAAGAGGCTGCCCAGGAAAGTGGTGGGGTCACTGTCCCTGAAGGGATTTAAGAAACGTGTAGATGTGGCATTTAGGGCCATGGTTTAGTGTTGGACTTGGCAGTGTTAGGTTAGTAATTGGACTGGATGATCTTAAAGGTCTTTTCCAACCTAAATGACTCTGTAAAGTCATTTTATACTTTTATACTGTTCCAGCATTGCTGTTGATTCTTTTCCCAAATAAGCAAGAACAGAATGTAGCTGCAGCACCCGGAGTGGTACAACTAAGGAAAAACCTCCCATCCCTGGATTTGGGTTACACAACAACATTACATGTCTAAGAAGAATACAGCCTCAAGAAAAAAACACACTTAAAAAGCAAGCACAAAAGAGGAAAATGCAAAAGGTAAAAAGGCAGAGTAGTTCTGGTGATCTGACCTATTCAAAGAATTTCCATAGCTCTGCATCCTACACCCCAGAAAAACAAGCATAACAAAATCAGGGTTTTATAGAAAACATCATCCTGCTGTTGCTGACAACTCACCAATAAAAGAAAGAAGGAAATTTATTGCTTATTTTAAAAATAGGACTGCATGACTTTACCTTATTAATAATCTTAAGACTGAAAAAGTGAAGTTACCCAATGTATATTACAAATATAACTATGAGCAACTCCATAGTTTTAGAAGCAAAGAACCTTCAAAAAGCACAGGACTTAGTACAGATGCCTTATTACAAACTCAAAGCCATCCAGAGCCTGATCACTAACAACCTTCATGTCCCCAAATTCCTTGCAAATCAGGCAGGAGTCATGTCCCCAAATTCCTTGCAGGAAATTTTAGACTCATTTCTAGATGTACCAGCCTACCAATTAAATATTGATTTACAGGCTTGGCCATTTATTGTAAAATCCTTCTGACTTCACTGGTGCAAATCTGAAATGACTTTAATAATTCAGATGTGCATGGCATTCTCTTTTGTACTCATTTATTCCTGGCATTTTAAAAGGACAATCTTGATCCCACTTGATTACAGAAAATATGAAAATACAGACACCCAGAAATAAATCAGAGTGACAGCAGAAATTGTCCCACATTAATTGCCCCTGCATTCCCACTTCTCAGACAGGGCAATTAATGTAAATAACAAATATGTGAATGTCTGAAGCGAGAAAAACATGATAGTTTCTCTTCTGTGAGATTAGAAAAGATGTGATGGATATTAAACTGTCACTAAATTGAGCTAAAAAGGAAATAAATTTGAGAATCTATTGTGGATAATCCTATAAACTTCTCAAATACTAAGAAACCCTTCTCACAACAGCTCAGATAGCACAGAAAGAGTGGTGGGTGACTCAAAAAGCTAGAACACAAGACTGTGTCTCTAAAAAGGTATTCCAGAGGCTGTATCTATTTTCATTGTATTTAGATTTTTAGCAGAATTTTATGTTTTGGATGTTATATTCAGAAATAATATTTCAATCAAAATGGGGAAGCTAAATCTAGAAGTCATATAAAATTAGACTTTTTTGAAGTGTATCAGAAAAATTAATTCTTTTAATGAAGTTATATTTTTCTTGTTGAAAGCAGATTTGGAGAAAAATCCACGCAACCTGAAATTGCTTGGCAACGTCACAACAACTGTCTCTAGAATTCTCTAATTTCTGAAAGAAAGTGAAATAATTTTACTTCAGAATGGATCTCTTAAAGACGACATTGACCTTTAAGAAATTAATGTTTAGCAGAACACAGATGATGCAAAATACAGCTTTTGAAACTAGTGGTATTGCCATTTCCACTCTCCAGCTACCAGTTCTGTCCAGTAACATCATGTCCAAACCTGTCACAATGAAGTAGACTTCACACAGTACTGGATGGAAGGGATTTTTGCATTTTTTTCTTTCTGTAGGAATAACTCTACATTCCTGCAGTGAATATCTCTGTATTCCTCTGGCCTCACTGAAGGTAAAACTTTCCTAGTAAATGGGAAACATTCACATGAAGTAAAAAGGTTGTGGATTAGTTATTTTCTGAGCAGATAGATAGTAGTGACTCTAACAATGTGCCCTTTTCGTTGCCTCTCGGAGAAAAAGAGGACAGTAATGAAATATATAATTTTACAGAAGCCATTAGAAGCTTGAATAATGTTGAAAATAAGATGAGCAGTAACTTCTCCAGCACACTGAGGCTTACAGAAGAATTCTGTTAAATGTGACTGGGAACAAAACTATTGTTAATTATATGCTGATGGTAATACCCAGAGCCTGGAACAGTAGTATCTTTTACTTCTAGTTCTATACTAACATTGTAATTCATTCACACAGGGGTCCAAAATGGGACCAATTGTGACCAATGCCACTCATCCTATCGCAGGACATCACTGAACTTGACACCCACCCTGCAGATATTTGTAAATATTCATAATATGCCCTCTCAGGCTTCTCTTCTCCAGGCTAAACAGCCCCAGATCTATCAGCCTTTCCTCATCAGAGAGATCATCCAGACCCTTAATGATCCTTGTAGCCTCTGTTGGTCTCTCTCCCTGTTCCTCTTGAACTGGGGAGCCCAAAACAGGACACAATACTCCAGCTGTGGCCTCACTAGGGCAGAGTAGAGGGGAGGAGAACCTCCCTGGAGCTGCTGGTCACACTTTTCTTTATGTAGCCCAGGAGACCATTGGCCTTTTTGGCCACAAGGGCACGTTGCTGTCCCATGGAGAACTTATTGTCCACCACGACTCCAGGGTCATCCTCCATGGAGCTGCTTTCCAGCAGGTCAACCCCTCACCTGCACTGGTGCGTGGGGTTATTCCTCCCCAGGTGGAGGACTCTGCACTTGCCCTCGTTGAACAAACTCATGGTACTATACTGTGTTGCTCATAAGTTTATTCTTTCCTAAGTTCCTACTTACTAATCCTATTCCTATCAGTTGAAGAATGACACTTTTTTTTTCCATGCTTTTTCTCCACCAAACACCAGGGCTCTGTCTGTGCATATCCATTTCCATTATTTGATTGCTACAGGGTCTTCTTCAGAGTTCTTATTAACATTTCAAAGCCTTCTGAAGCCAATTAGTTACGTAAATTATGTTTCAAAAAATAAACTAATAACACTGCAACATACATCTTTAATGTTCTAGTTAATAAAAATGTTAATAATAATAAAAAAACTACATTATCTACTACTTTGGTCTTTCATCTTAGCATAGCCAGTTTCTCTCTTTACTAAATAGTTTTATAGTTAAGGAATTACTCAAGTTTCTCTGAAACATTTAATTATCTACAGCAAATAGGATGCTTTTCATCCTGGTCTCTTCTCTAGATAT
This sequence comes from Ceyx cyanopectus, assembly GCA_013401355.1. NCBI lineage: Eukaryota > Metazoa > Chordata > Aves > Coraciiformes > Alcedinidae > Ceyx > Ceyx cyanopectus. The sequence goes on from VYZU01079564.1 coordinate 30,970, forward strand.
GTTCTATTTTATTTTTTTATTTCTTTAATCCAGTTATCATAGTAGACACACTTCTATTGCTTTTGTGCTAAGGAGCATCAACCTGAAAAGGGAACTTACATATTCAGTATGCCATTAAACACTGATTTCTCCTGTTTCTTTTCATGTCAGTCTACTAATTATTATTTGTTCTCTTATGGACTATAACCAGACAGATGCTGGGAAAGCCATTTGTGTGGCATGACTGATGTCAATACATTTGGGGAAAAAAAAAAATTGAACTTTCTATTTTATTAAATATCCACTAGTGCTACTGTTTTCTTCTCTAAAACTTAACTGCATTTATAGAATAATTAAACAAGCATTTAAGTGTTTCAGCAAATCAGAATATTGTATTACTGATGCACAGTCATTTTTAATTCACTTTGTTTCCTAAGTCTTGTACATACAGTGTCAATTTATGTCACCTACTCATCCAAGAAAGTCATTTGCAAGAGGAGTATAAGTATGCACCAAGATGTTCTAATAGAGAACAACTGGATGAATTTTAAGAGAATTCTGGTGTTCTTTCTGAAATCTAGAGGTCAACAGCCTTATAAAATCACAGGCTGAGCTTCAAAAATGTTGAGTATCAGCTTAGAAGCTCATTAGAATGAGTCAGTCATCAATGGAATGTTCTAATAGCATTTCAGACGCTTCTTTTGTTGATTTTTATTTTGAATCCAAAATACACAAGAGTCGAAGCCCTTGAGGCAAAGCTTTTTCATCAACTTGTATATATGTTGGAAAGGATGAATGCAATAGATGGATTTAGTTAGAATGTTTTTGTTTGCTTTTTGTTGTTGGGTTGTTGGGTTTTTTTTGTGGGCAACATGCCAAACAATCAGTTTGCTTCCCATGGCTGCCTGAGTTGATAAAAATAGCAGCTATTGAAGGTACCTAACAGCACGTGGCACAGATGATATTTAAAAAAAATAGAAAAAAATATCTGATTTTTTAAAATATTAAATAGTTTTGTATAAAAAATAAAAATTATGACCCAACAATAACTACCAAGTATACCTGATTTGAATCACTGAAGTTTAATTCACCATTTGTGGTGAGAAACAAAGATGTGTGGAATACATCTTAAGACTTACAGTGACACACACCAGAAGCATAATAAATTATGGAAAAGCAATTATCAGCATGAACATAATTTATAGTATTGTAACTAGTTTGATTAATTATAATTTGTTTCCACTAGAATAGCTCCTAACTCTATGCTCTACAGCTGTTTCCAGGATGTAATTCAGTGCTAAGTATTTAAGTGATAGTCCAAATTGCATGTATCAGGAACAGTGTGGCCAGCAGGACAAGGGAAGTTATTTTATCCCTCTACTTGTTGCTGGTGAGACTACAACTCAAATACTGGGTTCAGTTTTGGGGTCTTCACTACAGGAAGGATATTGAGGTGGTGGAGGGTGTCCAAAGAAGGACAATGGCCTCAAGTTGTGCCAAGGGAAGTTTAGATTGGATATTAGGAATAATTTCTTTCCTGAAAGGGTTATCAGGCATTGGAATTGCTTATCCATGGCTGTGGTGGAACCCCCATCCCTGGAGGGATGTAAGAGTTGTGTGGAGGAAGCCCTGAGGGATGTAGTTTAGCCAAGGACTTGTCAGAGGTAGTTTGATGATTGGACTCCATGATCTTAAAGGTCTTTTCCAATCTAAGAAATTCTGGGAGTCTTTGAATCCATTACTTAGATTTGTTTTGTTTCAAGAGTTTATCTTCCATTTCAATAGAGAAATACAACTCCACATGGGATCTTTCACATAGTTCTCTTCGTCTAGAAAGTCACTTCCCTAATGTCATGGGTATGCTTTGAAAGTAATTTATCACAGAACTAACCACACACCTCCCTTTTTCCTCCTCACAACCTACATATTTATAGCTAGCAAAATAGACAACAAAGATTAAAACAAAGGAGATGCAAACACATGATGTAAATCTCACTTAAACCAAGGCCCCTCACGCTATTAAGTTGAAGAGGGTCACTGCACTGAGATAGATTATACTGCAACAAAGCCATCTGTTTCTGCCCTCAAAACACAAAGAAATGGAGTGTTCCAGAATTCCAGGCTCCTGTAGCCATTGTTTCTGTTTCAGAAGAAATCTCCTTTAAATTATCTGTATGATATCAAGGTTGGAACCAAAAAACCATAGTTAAATTAGTGTATCCATTGATCTAGATGGTGCTGCTTCCAGTCAATGTTATATCCATAAATCAAAGAGAATTCTGAAACACCTGATTTCATTAATTAATTATGACTGGCATGGGTTCAAATAAACTCAGAATTAGGTCCAGTGAGTCAATAAAAGCTGAAATTTTAGATAAAAGGATTTTTGATGTGGCTAAGAAGGTTGGCTTAAGCACCTTCAGATGTGGTCATCTTAAGTGCAATCTTCTAATAACATTGCTGAGGGATATTTCAGAATCTCCCATGTCCCTTGCAGAATTCCCATCATTTAGCATATTTCAGATTAGAAATTACCTTCTACTTGATCACGGGAAAAGGCAACACTTGCACTAACAAGCAGCAGAAGTTTTTCTGTTCTTTAACCACATGAGCAATGTCTTTTAAATCTTTATTTCCCAATAGCCCTTTCTTTGCTTGCTCCCTTATCTCCCCAGATACAGAGTTGTGAGGATGCTCCTCAGGCTTTGCAAGAGAAAAGAACCTGTCCCTGCCCCTGTGGCATTCTCTACTGTGACTCCTAATTGGCCCAACCACGCTGAGATACGTTCCATCATATTTAAGAACTTTAACTTCTTAATGTAGGAAGCTCCTACAAGTCATACACAATTTGCATCACTAGTTTATGTTGGTAGATGAAAACAAATACCAGTACATTAAAAGCTTACTAGAAATTCATGTTTTGTGTTCAAAACTAGCTAGGAAAGTATCTGATTAACAGCCTTGTAGTGATGGAGAAAATCTTCCTCCCAGGGCTATTAGTTCAGCCCAAGGCAAATGACTGAGATGGGCTGTATTTAGCACTTGCTGGAGCCTGGTGCCCCAAACCAGTTCAGTCCAGATGCTGATGCACTGCTCCCGTTGTGAGTTACAGAAGTGCAGCATACAAAAAAAATCTAACATCAAAAAAGGTGCAATTGTTGTAGTAGGAGCAAAGGAACTGACACTCCTCTTCCAGCAGACTGCTGCCTTTAAGAGAATTAAACACTGACAACTTTGTTCACTCCCTATTTCAGATGACTGAAGCTAGATTATATTACTACCTCCAGCTCCCTGTGCAGTATAACTCCCATCCAAGCATAAATTTTGAAAACATAATTGATTATACAGGACAATTCTAGCTTTCATTTTCAGTTAGCTGCCGAGATGGCAGACTGGGCAATGCTGATGAATACTAAACAGCTCGAGGCTGAGTTTACACAACTATCATGCCAATCGTCTAACATACTGGAGTACATAAAAAGTAGGAAATATAAAATCCATTTTAAATTCTAGGGAGATGAGCACTCTATACAGGGAGAAAAGAATTAACCAATCAATGTCTATTATGTCAAGATTAAACTCTCTTATAAAATCTAGTTTCCTTTACATTTTTTTTATCTTATTGAGAACAGCATTACTCTAAAAAAAATACTTTAAAACTCCTTCGCTGGAGAATTTCAAGATCTGTCTGGATGTATTTCTGTGTGATCTGCTCTAGTTTTGTCCTGCTCTGGTAGGGGGTTGGACTCAATGATCTTCATAGTCCCTTCCAACCCCAATCATTCTGTGATTCTGTGAAAACTCTTTACTTAGGTTTCAGACAAATATACTTTCCTAGGACATAACTGTTAATGTCCAGGTAAACCTTCTTAAAATCTCATTATTCACTGTGAAATATCTCTTCATGAAATGCTTTGTGAGAGACACCTACCTAGAAATAACAAATATTTTACTACTACTCAGATATGTTCTCACTACTGTAAATTTGAGCTTGCAATACATTTAGGAATCTATATGGAAAGGCTTGAGGTTATCAGCTGCCCAGATTACCTGACCAGAAGTCAGCTACTTGTAATAACTTGAGGATTGTTCAGTGGAGTTTATTCATCTTGCAATGAAATGCTGAAATACCTAGTGGGATTTACCTAGCAGCTAACACACTGGTAACAGTTTATATTTCCATGTGATGCTAAACTGCCTTATTCTCATTTTATTTTTTTTCCCCAAGTGGAAGCACAGGCTGAAACTTTCTAAAAAAATGGAAATTCTAAGAAACTTTATTTTTTTTAAGGGAATAGCCAAATGACCTTGTCCACACGTTTTATTTTGACAAGTTGAAAACTCCCCTGTTTGATTTTTTTTCCTTCCAGTTATACAATGGAATGGTCAAGCTGACAGTGAAGTCACCTGTTTCAGCAGTGCTTCATGAACAAATATCCAAATAAACAAGATACTTCAAAATAGTTCACTTTCTTCCATTAGCACACTCTGATGGAAAACAATGTCATTTGAAAAGCTCTTCGGGGGATACATTTTGTCAAGTATAGTCAGAAATAACAAGAACTAGCTGAGAAATCCTTTTAAAACTACTTAATATCCTCACCTGAACTGTTGGTTATTTACATAAATATACACACACCCTTAAGGAGACTGTTCTTCCCTATGGAAATGTTCAAGCATGGGTGTCAAATGATGAAAATGTCACCTAGGAAAAGGAAAAGTAACTGCAGGAATGGACAGACCCTTTCAAACTGACTGCAGACACAGCTACAACGGGATATCCAGCTCTCCAGCTAACAGAGGGTGTCAGGAGAACCCCCCCCTGCAAGCACTGCTGGTGAATCCAGGCTGCAAATGCATTGAAAAACCTGTTGACAACTATCTCAACAAGTAAAATATATTTCCACACATTATGTCAGTGAGTTTCAGTCACTGTGAAGATCTTATAGAAGGCAAATACCCTTTTAATACATCACTTCCCAATCCTTGAATTCCAGCTCCCTTTCTCACATCAACACCTAGAGAGGATGACATGTGTTACCCTCTGCTAATTGCCACCAAACTTACATTGTCAAGAGATTGGTTCTTTAAAAGGAGTGTTATGTGGTTTGAGGTTTTTTTTTCCCTACAATTTAATTTTCTCAGAATTACTGCTCTGGAGAAGAATACAAAATATACTGAGTTTAATCCAACTATGACTAAAATAACAAAGTTAAAAAGCTTTCTCTTTTTTTTTTTTTGTTTTATATCGGGTCAGCTCAAGGTTGAAGCTCAATCCCCTTAATCAGTCATAAGTTCCACTTTCATCTGCAGAGTACATAAAGATGGAGCTCCTAGGAATTTCTTCCTGAGCTCCTGGGTGGTCTCAGCATTTAGCCCAGCTAAGGAACAGCGAGGATTGACTCTTTTTTCTTGCTGTTGTCAAGAAGAAATGGCAGTGGGCTTTAAACTACTGGGAATGTACCC
>VYZU01079566.1:0-21397 GCA_013401355.1 Ceyx cyanopectus
AGCAGCAGCAGTACAGGATTTTAAAGTGTGTCTTAGATCAGAGGCAAGAAATAAAGTGGCATTTAAGGTGCCTTCCCTAGCAAAGCCAGTGTTTTATTAAGCCTATCCAGAATGCTCGCTGCTATTCCAGGCCTAAAAGGAGCAAGTGAGGATTTTTTTATTAGTCTTGTTTTCATTATTTTCTGGTGGCTTGGCTCACACAAAGGGAATTTCACCTGCTGTTCAGAACAAAAGGCCCGGAAAGTTTTGCAGAGAAGAGGATGAGAGGAAGGTGGTTTATAGAAGCAAGCCAAGTTGTTACAGGGTTTGAGGTTTTTTTTTTTCCTTTTTTTTTTTTTTTTTGCAGTGAGCTGTAAAACAACTCCAGCTCTTCGGTGCCTGCAGGACACCTGGCACCAGCACCAGTGACTGGTGACCCACCAGTATCAACTCCCAGGTTGGGAGCATGGAAGTCACAGCCCTTGTGAGACTAGAGTCAGTTGGGGCTGCAGAGGTGGCAGTGGGAAAGCAATGGGATCACTTCCCATCCTTTTTTGCATGCAAGTAAAGTAATCACCATGCTTTCCAAGAACGGGAAAGAAAAATTCTGGCCCTTGTGTTTGCCGACACCACTGCAAAACAGGTGGTTCACAATCACAAGCACAGAAGAGGGAGAAAAAACCCTATTTGATGGTTTTGTGCTCATATTCACTGCAAAACTGTCCGGGTACAAATGCTGCTAAATACTCACCATTTTCCCTCTAACACTCTTTACTCTATAATTAAGAGAGACTTCTAAAAATACAAATAGCCTCAAGCACCCAGTGAAGGCGTGCAGGTGCTGCTAACTGGAGGCACTTTAGCATAGCTCATTTTCTGGACAATTTTACTAGCCTGGCTCACACTCAGCACCGATACTATTACAGTGATGCAATTATGCTGCTGCTGTCGTTGTCAGCTTGCTTTGCCTTTTCCCCCCACCCCCACCCCTGCGCTTTGCAGTTTGCCTTCAAATGACACCCCCCCAATTCCCCCGGCGTGCTCCCCCCAGTCCAGGCAGCCAGGTCCAGCAGCCAGAAATATGAGGGTCACACACGTGCACCCATATGTGTGCACATGCATAAGAGCAGAACCCCCTGCATGGGCATTTCCCAAACCAGCCAGTGTGCAAAAGTTTTGGCCAAGAAAGCGAGCCAGCTATGGGGAGCAAGCAGAAGCGAGCAGAGGTGAGTGCGAGCCCATCGAGGCACAAGTGCTCCCCAAAAAGCAGCAGCACACCCTCACCCACTGGCCATGGAGGAAGGGGGGCCCACGGCATTGGCACAGTGAAGGGGGTTAGTTTTGCAAAATCCACCCCACCACACGTCTCTAAACCTGGCATTTGGGACGTGGGGGTGAGAGGGGGAACTTGACCTGTGAGGCTACTGCTGTGAAACTTCCCTATCTTATTTCTCCATTAGGGCTGCACTAGGTAGAAGTGATCGACTCACTATGAGACTGCTGTTTTTCCTCTGACTTGGGATTAAGACAGAACCGGAGGAGCGGAGGAGCTGTCGTGCTGGTTCTCTGGCAGGCAGACGCTGGAGCAGTCACTTACCTCTCACTGCATCCAGCCCCCCCCGGCCGTGGGGCTGCGGGTCCTGGAGAGTTAGCTGGCAGGGGACCCCAGATCCACTCGGGTTTCTCCCAGGACTGATGTTCGGCTTCTGCTTCTTAGGCACAGACCCAGCCCCTCCATTCCAACCACGGGGGAAAAAAAAAAATATCTTCTTCCAAAAGAAAAAAAAAAAAAAAAAAGAGGGAGATTTAAATAATAAAACCACGTTTTTTTCTTGGTTTGGTGTCTCCCTGACACCCCCTGAAGAAAGAAAAAAATAAAGATATATCCCAGTGACCAAGAGATCCAGACTCAGGTGAATTTAGCTTCAAACTCCCTCTGTGCTTTCAGAGCCTTCACCCTCAAATGGGCTATGGAAGATGCTGGGGGACCCATCGCCGCCAAAGTGTCATCAAATATCCTTCGGGCTCAACTCCGCTCCTGCCCGGGAGGGTGGACTTCTTCCCTGCTTGCTGCGTGCTGTGGAGTTGGCAGGGACCTGCTTGTTTCAGCCTCAGCGTGGAGGGTGGGTGGGTTGGTCGGTTGGTTGATGTGGGTTGGTTTGGTTTTTTTTCCTCTCTGTCTTCTCACTGCTATTGGTTTTCTTGCTATCTGATCCTGAGCGAGCGCTGCAGCTCGCCGCTTCCCTGCTCCCCCCCCCCCCAGCTCCCAGCCTTTTGACAGGGAATGAAACACAGACACCCAGTGAGACAGGCTCCAGCTTCTATAAAGCTCCACTCCCTCCTACCGCCTTTGTCCGTGAACAGCAACTACTCCAACTCTGCCCGTAGACACAAGTGAACCTCTGCATCAGCACTTTCCTAATGGCTGCTTCGCCCGAGTCCTTCGGCCCTTCTTCTTCCTCGCTTCCTCTCCTCCACCTTGATGGCTTCCGTTTGATTTTTCTGGCCCAGCCCCGGCTCCGACAGCCATAACCGCGACGAAGCAACAACCCTTCCCCGATGGATCCATCTCAGCTCCCCCGTGCCGGCTGCTGCGGTCGGGGGGTTGTGGCCCCGCCATCCATCACCGTCCTTTCTGGGCACCTTCCATGAAAAATCGATGTACCATGTCCCTGGAGGCTTTGCTCTGTTTTCAGCTGGTTTGAGGGGCAGGGTCTGTGTGTGTGGAGAGGAGCTGGGGGCAGAAGGAGGGCTGGGAATTGAAGACACTTCTTCTTATTGCAGGAGAGAATTTTTCTTTTTTCCCCCTTCCTTTCTTTAAAAAGATTGATTGAAGTCCAAGTTTATTTCTTGGTGGTGAGCATTATTTTAAGCCATTTGGGAGGCTCTGGGTGTCTTCAGGTCACCCTGTCCTTGTAATAGCGAGGCCTTTTTGGAGGGGGTCAAAGTGGAACCCTGCTCCAGCAGCTTTGTCCCCACCATGGAGGGGAGCGGGTGGCAGAGGGATGCTGCAATGGGCTCACAACCCTGGCTGGCTTCCAGCCAGAGGGAGACGCAAACCAACCACCATCTGTAATTTTTGCTAGACTTCTTCCACACCAGGTTGCCTGCGAGATCCCAGGGCTGCTGCTTGCTCCATTTTTGGGGATTTGCAGCCTTTGTTCAAGAAAGAATCGCAGTTGGGAGACATCCAGCCCCAACACCACTCAGCTTCAGCCAGCAGGTCACATAAAAACCATAAAGCCCCCAGCACATAAAGAAGTTGCTTCCTACCTCACCCATCACCTTTTTGCATCACCTCCCACCTTTTCCTAGCCTTCTTTTCATTCTTCTTCATCTCCCACCGTGGGTTTGGGACCAGCAATCCCTCCCTGTCTGCTTCAGCAGCATCCTGGAGCAGTGACTCTCCTCACCCCCAGCTCCCATCCTCTGGAGCATCAATTGTGCTTCCCCTCGCTGCTCCTGAACTCTCTGAGCTCCAGAGCATCCCAGGGCAATGCTCGCAGTGCTGCTTCCTCTCCCATCTCCACACTAACTTGCCCCATCTCACCCCATTGCACCAACCCTACAAATACTGAATTTTAACCAACACTTTTAAAACCCTGGGTGAAAAGTTCTTCCTGGCCTCACTCGAGCAGATCACCTAAACCCTGACAGATGCCAAGCTAACAGCAGGGATTCAGGGGCTGCACATTGGAGGGGACACTAGTCCATGCACCAGGCATGGTGGCCACAAGAAGGGCCACCCAGGGAACCAAGAGACAACTGCTCTGCCCCCAAAACATTGCTACCTTATACCTGTTGAGCATCCCCTCACACCCCTCTGAGGCTCTTCTCCTGCCAAGCCACAACTCTCATTGCTCACAGGAAGCTTTCTGAATCCCCCCATCTGCGGTGCCCAGCCAACAGTGCCAGCCTCAGACTCCCCACACCCAGCTCCCTCCAGCAATAAATATCATTAACGCTCTGGGCAGTCCGGAAATCGGCTGCATGGCTGAGGCAGGTGGCTGGCCATGGGCCAGGGCTGAGCAAGGAGGCACAAACTGGTGTAGGGGGAGAAGATCGAGAGTCCCCAACAGGGTCCCCAGCCCTGGCCACCAGCACTGTGCTCTGCTGGGACTGCCAGCGGTAACTTCAAGGGCATTTCTCCTACAAAGCAGGAAGGAGGAGGTGTTTGGGCTTTGTACGTAAGGGATGGCACAGGTACCCTGGGGTGGGGCTGCAGCTCTTGGGGTCAGCTAGGCAGCCAGAACGGGTGAGACAGGTGCTCTCATCACCCTGCTATGCAGACAGCTTACCCCCCCACTCTCTGATCTGCTATGGGACAGGCAAAGAAATAACCTGGTATTTCCATCCCAGCAAGCCCCAGGGTTTAACCAACACATTTGGTGAGCAGAGAGGCTCCCCATGTTTTTGTCATCAGCGCCCCAGGACTAGGAAGAGCCACGGGGAAGCCCACTGCCCCTAGTGCAGCCATCTTGGGGTGCAGGACCACAGCCACAGGGAGCCCCATGACCATACTGGGCTCTCAACCATGGAAAATCTCAGGTGAGGATCCAGCCTCACTCAACAGCCAGTCCAGCTTTGGCCATTCATTTTGGAGCCATCGAAACAAGGGAAGAAGTGCTAGAGGGTGAAGCAAGGGGGTGCACTCTGGTGTTGTCTCGAGCTGGTCCCTTCGCGATGCCGACAGCGCAGCTGTGCAGGGCTGTGAGCAAGTCAGTGCACAGCCATTAGGACTAATTTAATCAAGACGGATGGCCCAATTGGAGGGCTGCCGCCCATAAATCCCATGCTCATGCTGCATTAGTGTCTGGGCTCCTGGAGGAAGAGGCCGAGGGGGAGGCACAGGGAGAGCAGAGGTGAGGAAACATGCTAAGTCACCCATCCTTCCAGTGGCATGGAGCTGCTTAGGCTGGGTCCCAACACTGAGGTGCTCTTCTCATCCCATAGTGAGCAGCCTGGTCTTGGGCACATGGCCCACCATCCTCCAGCCCCTTCAAATGCCCAACAGCTGGAGAGAGTGGGATTTCACACACCCAAGTTTGGATGAGCCCCAAAAGGCACAGGGTTGTTCACATATCCCCCACACCAAGACAGAGTTTTGCTCCCATGGTAGTCTCTCATACTCACTCCAAGGAGTTTTGCAGCAGGAGGGAGATGGAGTATTGGGGGAAATAAGATCAAAATCCACATCATAGATCACAGTACAGTAAATGGGACTTGAAACTTCAAGCTGAGAAATACCCAAGGCTGATGGATGCAGCATCCACCCCAGACACCCTAAATTCAAGCCATGGCAGCCAGATATGGGACATCCTGCAGGGTGCCAGCTCAGGTCTGCTCTCCCACCACCCCACTACCTTTCCCACCTCTAGAAAGGTCATTTTTGTGCTCAAGATTATGATCTGATCACCCAAACCAGCCAGATCCGCCCCCCCTCCACAATCCCCTGTGCAGAGGCAGCAGGAGACACGCTCACCACTGCACCGCACAAGCCAAGTTCAGGAAATAAGCTCTCATCTATCAAAGTTAAAAATAGCCCTCATCTTCACCATTAATGTGCCTTGCCCCCAACTCTCCGGCCAGGCTGGCTCCCGTCTCACCGCTCACCCACCCAGGCTACCACACTCCAGGCTAAAGAAATGGCTGCAGGGAAGGGACTGGACGGTTGCTGCCATCTGCTCTGGGCCCTGGCATTGCAATATGCTGGCTCTGCCAGGCCAGGCTGTTGGCCAGCACCATGGTGCAGAGGGCCAAGTCCTAGTGGGTTTTGGGAAGATGACAGGCCAGAGGATGCAGCAGACAGATGGGAGGATGGCGTGGGTTTGTGGGCATCGGTCTCGCCCCTGGAGCACTCACTGAGCCTGCATGGTTGCCCAGCAAGGGAGAAAACAGGGGTGCTGGTCTGCTGCAGAAGAAACAATACTTGTGTGATAGAGATGGGGGGTTACCAGGGGGATCTCGACCTGGGAGAGTGGCCGAGGACATCAAGGAGCAGTTGGATGACAGAGGTGTATACTTAGAACTAGTCTCCACATCCAGAGCATCTTGAGGGCTATGACAGCAGCTGATTAGCAGGGATCACGATCGAAATAACTCAGTGAAGCTGAACTTGGGGCACAAGGAGCCATGAACAGTGGCACTGCTATAGATCTATCTGGAAAAAGGTGAATGCACATCACTATGCACCTTTGGTTTCTGTCTGTGTGTAGCCAGGAGGAAGGGAGGGTAGGGAAGGAACTGGACTGCCGGCAGGAGGAGCACGGTAGCCGAGGTCAGCGCTTGCCGTGCTTTAATGAAACCACACGTAAGGTTCCATGGTCCAGAAAGTGCTGACGGGATCAAGAATGGGTCGCGACCGCGCAGGGGTGTGGAGCAGCTCTCTACAGACTGGGTGAGTGGCACTGTGCCCAGCAGGTCCAACTACCCAGGCTCAGCACCTTCGCATCTGCTTACCCAGCAAAAAAAAAAAGCAAAAGCAGGATTGGGACTGAGGAACCATGAGCCAGGATCAACAATGTGTCTGATGAAAAGCCATGGAGTAGGTGAGCCATTTCTCTCCCAAAATGGCTAGCACAGGGAAAAAAAAGACATTTATATTTCTGCCAGCCAATAAAATGAGATGCCACTTGTAGCTAGTCAAGCTCTGCAGATTTTGCTAATAAAGGATTGCTCCGTCCAGCTTCCAGCTGGATTCCAGCCCCAGCCACAAGGCGGGCACTGGCAGCGACAGCCATCACATCCCTGTTGCATGCTGTGGGTTCAGGCTTGCTGCAAACTCAAATGCTGCCCCACAGCAAGAGCACAGCTCCCATTCTGAAGTTTGCCTCCACCCACAGCATCCCTGTGTTTGCTGTAGGGACCTTGCTGCTGGGATCACACCATGTCCCTTGGGAGACTCTTAACATATCTTAGGAAATTTTCCTTTTCTATTCAGCTTAATTTCACCCATTAGAGCTTGTTTTAGCAGGGTCCCCAGGGGATAGTTCACCCCAGCATCCTCCTCTGACTCTTCCTCCGCTTCCCTCCTCCTTCACACACATGCTGCTCACCTCAGGGAGGCTGATCACACACACACACACTCACAGAGTATTAGGGGCTGAAAGGGACCTTGGAGATCATCGAGTTCAACCACCCTGCCAGTCAGGATCATAATCTAAGTATAATCTAAGTATAATCTACCACAGGTCACAGAGGAACACATCCAAGCGAGTCTTGAAAATCTCCAGAGAAGGAGACTCCACAACCCTCCTGGGAAGCCCATTCCAGTGCTCTGTGACCCTTACTGTAAAGAAGTTCTTCCTCATGATCCTTGCTCCATCATGAGCAAGGCTAGTCCAATCAGTCATATCCTCCACACTGCCCCATTTGATGGTACATTTTCCATTTGGTCACAACACTTTCTGTAGGACTTCAAAGTCACTGACCCTTCCTCACTGCATGTAGAAGCCCAGGCCATGTCTGTGGGACAGACACTTGAGGAGACCTTGACTAGGGCATTACACCATGGCCAGAGGTGGAAGCCTGTTCCTCATCATTGCTGAAAAACAGAGAAAGAACCAATTTGGGAAAATTATGTGCCCTCAGCATGCCACCATGAAGATCAGGCCAGAGACTATGTCATGCTGGGATTCTGCCTGGAAAATACAGGACAAAACAGGAGGCAAGAAACTTATCTGCTGCTGTTGTGACCTACAGTGTTTGATGGAAGGATTTGAGGCAGCAGATGGGATTTCCTAGACCTCATGCATAAGCCCAGTTCTAGCTCCATGTCCTGGGCCATCTGGGATGGCTTTCTACCAGGGGATGTTCCAAAAGAAATGGTGAAGGACAGCTCCCCTGGACTGCCCATGATGCTTGTAGGACCCAGGAGAAACCATTAAATCCCCTTTCTTCTCCCATTAAATCTCCTTTCTTCTCTCCTTCATCAGCACTCAGCTCACCTTTCCCTCACTTGTGGGGCAGATTATTTTAGGACAGGGAGGAAGAAAGAACAGCAACCAGCCAACTGATGGCTGTTCACAGAAGAACCCCAGCAGACTGGGCATCCCAAACAGGAACCTCATATAACCCAGAGGCTTTCCCAAAGGGCTGGCTGCAGCCAAAGAGCTCAACTGGCTTCTTACATAAATGACCTTAGGGCAGTGCCTCTGAGACCACCAGACCAGGCAGCAGATGCTCAGAAGCAAAATCCAGCCTGTCCTGAGCAGACGTCACCTAATCAGTACATTGGCTTCTTCCCAAGGCGGTCTTGGGGCACACAGTAAATATCTTATATAAGCACCTCTGGCCTGAGGTCAGATCCAGTTCAGCCTTGTATAGCTATGTCCTTCTGAATAGAGGCACAAAGGGTGGCCCAAGGAGCAAGAAAGGGCATTCCCCAGTGCGGACCTGCTGTACAGTTGTAGAATCCTTTGGTGATCCATCCATCTCCACAGCTTTGCCAGAGGAGGCTCCAGGAGAAATCCTGATGGTGTAAAGTCACCCACACCCAATGGCAAAAAAAAGGAAGGAAAAAGTGCTCAAAAGAACAAGTCACTTCTGCCCCCAGACTATTTGCCCTCCAGGACTTAGTAGCTGGTATGCAGCTGGAGAAAGCCAGGAGAACTCTGCACCACTCCATAACAAGGCCAGTTCTTCCAGCCCAGTTACAGGTTGGCTCTCACCACTTGACAGGATTCAGATGCCAGGTTACCCCAGGTTAGCCTCCAGATTTCTCAGCATGGCCAGAGGCACAACAGAAGTCATTCCTCTTTGTCCCAAGCAGCCTCCTGGAGCCCACTGGTGTTGGGAGGCTGGAGAGAACCCATGGACAGACACAACTGAGGGTAAACTGAGCTGCGGCACCTACAACACTTAAACTGTCAGCTCTGGCTTTCCCTCCATGCTGGTCACACACAATAATGCAGGTTGAGACATCAGCAGGAGGATGATCAGAGGCACAGGCAGCAAGTGGACAAGAGAGCAGACAGGACACAACCCACCCCTCTGCCTGCTCCAGCCTCGCTGCTCCTCTTTCACAGGTCACCAGCAACCCATCCCCATCTTTCACAAGAGGCATTTCACACCAGCTCTCACTGCTAAATAAAGCAGTTCAAGCTTTACTTGCACTACCCAGGCTCCCCAAGGGTGATCCCGGACAATGATCAAGGTTAAACTCATCTCAGCAGAAATGGTACCAGCAGCTTCTCCATCAGCACCACTCTCCCAGGCTGAGCTTGCCCTGCCAATACCAGCTCTGGGCTTCAGCAGAAAAAAAGTCAGAGAATTTGAGTCTCTGTGGCTGCATCTGGCACAGGGGAGCACAGCAGCAAATGTTTGTGCTCTTCTGTTATTGGCAAGACCTCTGCCCTATCGCTGCCTGCTCACAGGCAGCTCTCAGGGTTGGGGAAGGGCAAATGATGACAGCAGCCACAGCCCTCAGACCCAGGGTACAACAAGAAATGCAAAAACATAACAAATTGCTCCAGCCCTGTCTCCCAGCACGTGACATTAAGTGATTTTGGGGAGCTGCAGGCTCCAGAGGCAAGTGCTCAAATTTGCAAACAGAATTGAAGAAATGGTGAAAACCAGCACAAAAAAACCACCCCACAAAACACAACAAAACAAATGAACAAACAAAACCCCCCCACAGTTTTCATCCTCCACTCAAAGCCACAAACAAGACCCATGCCAGACACTCAGGCTGGGTCAGGGAAGCCAGGGCAGCAAGAGGAGAGTCTGAAATAGACCTGTATTTTAGGAAGATAGCAGGGATCAGTTGCCTGTGAGGGGTATTCGTAGAGTGGGGGGGGTTCAGTAGCGCCCAGAGGCAGGCAGATGAAGGGTTGAGCTCTTCTTTGGCTTGTTCAGCAAAATAAAACTGAAAAGATGGAAATAAATTGGTTTTAAAGGGAAAACAAATTTGTAAAGGTTTTCTTCCAAGAGTCTCAAAACAGTTTGCTCAACATGAAACAAATCAGATTCTCTCCAGGCTATTGCACCCATTTGTAAAATCACAGTTCTCCTCTAGATCAGCTAAAAGACATTTTCCAGACCAGAAAAGGAAAAACCCCATTCAAAAAAATAAATAAAACACTGAACAAAATATTCTGACTCTTCTTGAAACAAAAACTTTGCATTTCCAAAAGCCAAGGTGAAGCACCACTATCTTCTCAGTTGTTTCCCTGGCCTGTTTTGTGCAGTCAAATGTATTTCCCAAACACAGGGTGAGTTTGGGATTGGTGCCAGGCTCTGCAGCATTGGTGCCAAGCACACACAGCTGCTGGCATGCACCAGACCAGAGCTGTAGTTCAGCTGTAGGGGCAGAGCACCAGCAAAGCCAAGGGCAGGGTGCTCATAAAAGGGTGGGAAAAGGCTCTTTCCCTTTTCCTGACATATTCTTCCCTCAGGAATGAATCAAGGAATCCCATTTTGGATATGGGTTTTGCATGACAGATCACATCAGTGGATACCTACTGCTCCTGGATGCTCTAATTCCAGGACTTGCAAAGCCTCAAGAGAGGTTATTCCCACACAGAGCTGTTGAGTATCTTCCTACAACCCTGCCTTTCAGGGGGAACCCCACACTCCTGTCATGCACAGGTGGCACATGCACCTCCCACAGGGACAGTGCATGTGTGACTAAAGGAGCATCACATAGAGGAGGTGCATTACCAGGAGAAAGTGTGGTCCAGGCTCCTGGGAGAAAAGGAAAGTCCTCCCTCTGCTCCAGCAACCTGAACCTTAAATTCTGCCTTACTGGGCTGGTAATTTAGCTGTCACAAGGTGTATATATATACACACATGTGAGAGCAGAAAAGTGTATATTGTCTTCCTCAAGGACTGCAGCCAGCAGGCACTCTGAACTTCTCAAAGATGCTTCTTTAGATTTTTCCTCCCCTCATCTCCCTCAATTCTGGATGCTGGATAATAAAAGACAAAACATAGAGCTTTGCAGAGCCCAGCCCCAAGGGACCAGGACACCCAAGCCCCTTCATCTCCTTAATGAGGGAGCTTACCAGTGTAAATTTTGGGGTTGGTTTATCAGAGACCAAATTGTGCCTCTCCCTAAGGGGTCTTCCACCTCTACTCCATTAAATAAATTTTAAAAAGGAACATTTAAAAACCCTTAATGTTCAACAAGACAGCTGCAGGGAGGCTACTTGACTGATTGAGTTTTTACCTGGTCCTTACAGAGAAGCTAAGGTACTTAACATAGAAATGAGGTTTAGTCACAGCAAGGCATTTAGGATTAGAGTTGGCTGGAGAAACTCTGATGAACCACTCTCCTTCAGAATATGCACTCCTGTCAACATTTAAATGCTTTGTGAGATTGAATAGGATGAGACAGAAATTAATTTCTAAAGAAAAATCAGAGAGCAGGTATAGGAAAGTGTGTTGAATTAAAAAAAAAACACCAAACAACAAAAAACAACAAAGCAGCAGCTTTTTATTTTAAGACCTGCTGGTGCATGTTGTTGGGGAGCCTTTTTTCCTCCAAACTGTGCACTACTCAGGGAGGAACCCGATAGACACTTGTTGTCATTCAAAACCAAGGAGAGTTTGTGCCAGATCTCAAGGCTGGGAGATGTCCATGAACCCTCTGACTACCATCCCTGTAACCCCAGCTGCATGTCCAGCCATTCAAATCAAGCATTACTGGGAGGTTTTTGTTCTTGTAGCATCCCCCCCACCCCCCTTACTTTGGGATGAGAGGACCTTTATAAATGACTTCTGCTTAATCTCATTGACAAGCGGACATCGCTGGTCTCTGCCGTCACATCACACTCTGAAGACAGATAGAGTTTTTTGCACAGGCTTAAAAAGAATGCTGTTTGCAGAACAGAGTGAAAAACATGTGAAAAGAGGGGAGAAAAAAAAAAAAAAAAGGAAAAAGATCTGTGATGCTTGCTGGTAGAAAAACCTGCTCATTTGTTTGGACGAGGATTCTCAGCACATACAATCTCAGGAACAAAAGGAGACGCTTGTTCTCTGCTGCGTTTGTGAAGAGAGTCCTGTAAATATTCAGGGGTGGCTTCGCTATAGTGAAGACCAACTACCTGCCTCCAGAAACCACTCCTGAGGAGTCCAACCCTTGCACAGCCCCACAGGTCCAGACACCAAGCCCTTCCCTTTTTACACAGTAGAAAACAAACAGCCTGTTCGGATGGAAGCAACCATAACAATACAATTCCTTTGGGCAGAAGTTTTGGGAAGTAGCACAGCTCCATCTGACCTTGCTGGTACTCAATGAGATGTAGGTCAAATATTTTAATTGCCAAGTCACTGATCCCCCACACACAGCATTTCAATAATTGTGTTGCTGCAAACTTACTGCCTTCTGAAGCCACAGGGGGAATGAAATAGCAGCCTGAATTGACGGGCTAGTAATTTCTGCCAAAATACAGGGTTGGATATAACTGCTCAGGATGAATGGTTGTGGCTACAGGGAGAAACAAGTGGAGCAGTGGGGAGTTGTTGCTCCCCCAGCTGCATTTTGAGTTGGATTCAAACCTTTTGCCACCTTCCTAAAACAATTACTGCATCCTCCAGTATCTGAACACAACTTGTCCGACCTCCACAGCTAGCACATCCAGACCAACACACCCTTCCAAACTCCCATCTGCCATCACCACTCAAACTCTGAGCAGAGAAGTCAGATTATTATTTAGATAAGCAACCAGCCAGCAAAAACAGCCCCACCAGCATGAGCATCTTACAGGCTCAGGCTCATACTCCTGCAGTGCGACCACCTCCCAGCTGCAGCGCTCCCTGCAACCTGAGAATCCTTCTTCAGGGAGAGGACTAGCAAATGACATTGATGCTCCCTGAGGAATCTGGAGAGACTGGAGTGCAATTACCCACAATGGAATTTAGCTCACACACACAAAAAATTTAAAATACTGCAGCAGAAGTCACAGCTCCCAGGGCAAGCAAGGATAGGCAGGAGAGATGAGGACCCTCAACTACCTGTTCCAGACCCTGCCATCACCAGTAACTATGCTGAATAATCCAATTCAGAAATCTATCATGGAAATCTTAGAAATAGCTCAATTTTCTACCCCCTGCCACTGCTGGCATCCTGCTCTGTAGCTGATTTCTGGCAGCACTGAGAAAGCTCCATTCCAGGCATGCCCAGCTCAGGGTGGTCTTTCCCCTGTCGCAGGGAAACTGAGGTCCCATACACCACCTCAGGGCTAGGCACACCCAACATTAGCTCAGTGATAGCATCTCTAGAGGGGGTAAAAAACACAGCATAGAAAGCATCACATTTTCAGGCCAGAATTGAAAGGTCAATCACTTTATAATCTCTTGGGTACAGGAATGGTCTTGCTGTTTCAAACAGGGCTTAACAAGACAAAGTCCTGGCACAGAATAGAGACATGGCTGCAGACCTGCAAGCAAACAAATTCTGAATGAAGGCAGAGGTTGCGTCAGTAAAATGGAGTGTGCTGGGTTCTGCCCTTATATCTACCCCTGTAGATCTCAGACAAATAATTTTCTAGATTACATCTGCACATTCCTTTCCCTGCTATTTCATTAAATAAAACACAGTGCCCATTTTCCAGCATATGCTGGAGTACTTGTCCCAGGCATGCAATGAGTGGGCAGGCGGTGCTTTGGACCTCAAAGCTACTCAGGGAAAAAGATATCCTGGTAAAAAAAAAAAAAAAAAAAAAAAAAAAAGACAATATGGGGGATTTCCCACCTCCCTTTTTCCCCCACTTTTCAGAGAGGATGTCCCTTTGTTTTTGTGTGGCAGATGGAATGATCAGGTTGTTACAACAGCAGCCCAGGAGGTTTGATGCAAGACAAGACAAATCAGGTAATTTTCCTGGCTACTCCAGAGACCTAGGATATGCTGCTGTCTTCTGGGGCATCATGCAGAGATACTTCATTTTCAGTCTCACTTTTTTAAATAAGAAGAAAACCTGGATATTTTATTTATTTTTATTTTCCTATCCTTAGGCTCATTTATTAAAATCTGATCTTTGGGCAACAGACAGTAAAGGAAGCCCCAAGTTTGGGTGCAAGAGTATGGAAGAGGCCGTGCCTGATGCAGTACTAGGCTCATACCCCTCCTTTGCTCTATTTCCCCTATGCCTGACCTCTGCAAAGAAAGCCATTTGTGTAATTGCTCAGAGCCCATCCCACAGGGAGCACGGACCAGGTTACAACAGAGGATGCTGACCTCCGGACTGGTCCTTCAGCGCGCAATATCCCAGGGGGACAATTATCAAATAGGAGAGTTTGTCATCCCAACCCAAAGCCATTAGTTACAAAACAGGGAAGAGGGCTTAAAGCTCTTATGCCTGAACATGTTAGCTCAGCCCTTTAGGGAACTCCTGATGTGCCAGAGCATCTAATCTCTGCAAATCACTTTTATTCTGCCTTGCTCTGGGTTTTTCTTTTTAATCAACTTAATCTTTATTCATGAGGTGTGTTGCTGCATTACAGAAACACCCAGATCCTGAGCACCAGGCTCAGGGAATGAAAATTGGGAAAACTGGGTGTTTGCTCCAGCCGGGGCTTAAGGTCTGGAACAATTTATCTGGACTCGTGGGCACTCCTCTATGTCCCAGCAGGAGGAGAAAGATGTGGGAAATGGCCCAAGAGCACAGAGAACAAATGCTACGCCCTGAGGCCAGTGCACTTTGATCGGCACATCTTGTTGCTATATTTAGTCAGCAAGGTCCATGCTCATCTAGCCTTGCCAAGGGAATCTTAAAAAAATAAAATAATTAAACAACAATAAAAAATATTTTTGAAACATAAATAAGTTAAAGGGATCAAAGAAATGAGCAACCAGAGACTGCCACCACAACTACAACATGAAGTGAAGAATAAAAGGAAACACTACTGGGCTTTCAAGGGGAGAAGTGATGCAGAAGGCAGCTTCGCTCCCAGGGAGAGCAGAAAAGCCAGGACCCCATTCCCCTGACCCAGCCCTTCCTAAGGCAGAGTTTCACCATGTCCAAAAAAAAAGGGAGGCAGGCAGAGCACAGTGGGGTGAAGCACAGCTTGACACCCAGCACAAGCTCCAGGAGCTGGGTTGGAAATATCAGTGCTGCTGCTCCATTTTTGTGGGGAAAACATGAACAATTTCCATGCAGATTTCCCAGGAAACAAAGGGTCATTACTTGGGGGACCCTAGGAGGGTTTTGCTGAGTGTGACCCTATCCCCACAAATCAGAGCCAAAGCACCCCCCAGTTTCCCCAGTACTAGCAGCAGTGCTCGGCAGCCTGTGGTGCCTTCATCCTCTGAGGATCAGCTCTCCCTCGAACTGCAACTGCGAACCAAAGGTACTAATGGGATTGTAATTCCTCTAACGAGCTGTAATTAATTAATTACCCTGTTAGCACAAGAATTTAACATTTTTTGGCAAACACGGTGCCGCTTTGTAGCTAGAGGAAGGCTCTTCCCCAGTACCATCAAGCTGCAGTTGCAGCTGCAGATGAGCCCCATCTCAACCCCAAGCACACTGCCTTTTTCCAGGGAGCTCATTCCCCTCTGCCTTGAGCTGACACTGTTCGTACCTTAGAGAGAGGACTCTGGAAACAACCACAGAGCTCTCAGGTCTCCCCCAAATTACAAACAANATTTTTTGGCAAACACGGTGCCGCTTTGTAGCTAGAGGAAGGCTCTTCCCCAGTACCATCAAGCTGCAGTTGCAGCTGCAGATGAGCCCCATCTCAACCCCAAGCACACTGCCTTTTTCCAGGGAGCTCATTCCCCTCTGCCTTGAGCTGACACTGTTCGTACCTTAGAGAGAGGACTCTGGAAACAACCACAGAGCTCTCAGGTCTCCCCCAAATTACAAACAACCAAGTCACAGGTATCAATTCAGCAGGTTTACAGACATCTCCTCCAGCCCCTTGAAAACATTAAACAACATTCAGGTTGGCAAAGACCTTTAAGATCATCCAGTCCAACCATTAACCCAGGACCATCAAGTCTAATTCCCTCTGGCACATTTAATAAAAAAACATATGCAGAGAAAGAGATAATGGGACCCTCTGCAGTCCCCGAAGAGCAGGAACACACTGGGGGAAATTTCCCAAAGCACCAAGAATGGAGCCAAAGCAAGCAGGGGTCCAAAGTAGCACCTGAGTTGTGTGAAGCAGCACAGTAACCCTGAGATGCTCAGAGCCACAGCGCAGCCTCCTGCATAGCTAGGATGCAGGACTGCACTTGCTCATGGCCCAGCCACCTCTCCCAGCTTGACTTCTCCATTACCTCCCCAATTAATAATTAAAGCATCAGTGTAAAGGCATTAAAGTTTCAGAGACTGACACATTCACAGCAAGACAAAGAGCTCAGAGACAGGCAAGGGCTACCACTAACAAACACTGCACATTGTGGGCAACAAGGGTCTGGTTCCTGCCCATCTCCCCTCTTGGGCAAATCCTTTCCCTTTAAATCCTGTCTTGTCTCAAGTTTGCTTTCCCAGAGCACCCACCCCAGACTACAGAGGAGGCTTTTTTCAACATCAGATATCTCTAAAAAAGTCCTAATGGGGGGGAGTTCTTCCCAGGGAGCATAGCTTTTTATAGAGCATATGGCTTTGTGTGGAGCCAGTTCTGAGCAAGGGTTATGAGTTACCTTTGGCTATGGAGGCTGAACAGGAGGGCTCTTCTGCAGGAGCAGATGGAGTCGACATGCCTGGGAACCAGCCCAGCCCTGCTGGGGTGACATAATGTCCCACACTGCCTTCCCCAGTGATGCTGCGCTGAGACACCCATACAGGAGTTGGGGGAAGGTACCTGAGGGGCTAAGCACTGACACAACTCATCCCACCACCAAATACCACATCAGACAACCCTCCAGAATTCAACTCACCCCCCTCATTTCCTCCTATATATAACCCACTAGGCTGAGAGGAGGATGCTTCTCTCCTTAAGCTCAGCTGGGCAGAGTACACCATTTTCCCTCTAATACCTGCAGCAATTAAGCTAATTGCATCTCCCTGGGTAGCTGATGCTAGTTTCCTGATGGTGTCACCCAGGCTGCCCTAGGGCTGAGGCTCTGGGTCTCTCTGCACTTTGCAGGATGTGAGCCCCTTGTGTGCAGGGTGGGATCCCCCAGATAAAACTCTTTAGACTCTTAGAACTCTATGGAATGAATGTGACCACAGAAGCAAGGGGGAGGTGCAGGAGCACAGCCTGTCCCTCCAGGGAGCAGCAGGGGTTGAGGTTTGGTGTAGCCTTGTCCATGGGGTAAAAGGGCCAGGACCAGTGTTGGGCTGAGAATGGGGGCCAGAAACACTCCTTGGACTTCACTTACTGCATCTCCTCTGAAAATGAGGTGCTTTTTGCATTAGGAAGCACAGAAAAGCAGGGCTGTCAGAGCCAAGGCTGCTGCCGGAGTCAGGTTTTGGTGTGCCAGGACCACGCCTCAGCAATCAATCCTCCCCCATGATGTTCCTGGACTGGGGCACAAGTGAGCATTACCTTGATTAAAAGAGATTGGTTAATGCAGTGCTTGGTCCCAGCAGCCTCCCAGCAGAGCAAGGCAGGATGTTCCCCGGCATCAAGGCCAGCTGCCCGGATTATAGGTGATGGCAGGGAGCCCGATGGGTCCCCAGGATGCTGCTCAGCACCGCAGGTCACCCATTGCCAGACACTCTCAGGGACTGTCCCACCTTGCAGCCAGAGTTTGTTTCCCTTATTAATCCAGCATTTGCTTCTCTGAGAATGCTCCTGCCCTTTCAAAGCATCTCCTGCTTTGTCACCTGCCTTTTCAGACACCACAGACACAAAAGACCCTGTTTTCATTTCGATACCACCAGCCAGGTGCCTGATCTGGATGTTTGCCAGCACTCCTGGGTGCAATCCTGGAGTGGAGCTAACAATGCCACCAGTCACTCTCTTCTTCCCTAGGTCATTGCCCCACTTTCCCTTCTTTCACCACTTTTGTCTTTCAAATATTTTTTTTGAGAATTTTATTTCATGGCTGTATTATAAATGTGATGCCTTGTGTTTTGAAGGCTACCTCAGAGCTGCCCAGGCACAGGACTGTCCTGCTACAGGGTCAGCCCTGTCTTCTACACTGGTCCTATTTGGGCTGGTCCCTCTCCTTCCCATCTCTGGAAGCTACAGACACTTCCCAGGTTCCTTTCCCCCCTTGTATTGTTCTTGCACCTGCTTTAGTTTGCATAATACAACATATTTTTATTACCTCTCCGGAAAGTTACTGGAGAGGTTTCCTAGAAAAGGAAATGTTTAGAGCTGCGAACTGCTCCTGAGAGTGCATCAAGCCCAGGGATGATGGCAACCACCCTTGCCCTGCACAGATGAGCTTGGTAGAAACCAGCCCCAGAAACCAGTCCCAGCATTACCAGCTTGCCCTGGCACCACCGAGCACATTAATTATGTTTTCAAATGTGCTTTTTTATATCATGATCCATTTTTATTTGGGCCTCTGACCAAGCTGTGAACTTGCGCTGCTTCACCAGCAGCTGCCAAAATCTGCTCAATGGCTGCCAGTGGGGAGGGCGAAGATCCACTGAGGCTGCCTGGCTGGTGGGTGTTCACCCTCAATGCTGCCTCCAGTTTTTTTTGGCAAGGTGATGATGCTCATCTCCCAAGCATGGCGTGGGGTGGCAGGACCTGCCGGACAGCCGAGGGCATCCAGTATCATGGATGGTTGCAGTGTGAAGAGGGGCTCACTCTGGTAGGTGAGCCCCGAGCTGGTGTCTTGCTCTATGGGTTCCCCACGTGATCCCAGTTCCCTGCACCGGGTGTCAGGATGATAAAGCCAAGCCGAGTTCTCGGGAGCAGGCGCAGCACCAGGCAGCTCCTATAATTAATGACACCGCCAGCACTTCCCTGCCGGGCTATGAATAAAACATTCTTTCTGAGGACCCAAACTTTGAAAAATCTTTTTTTTTTTCCCTGTTGATTATATTTAGTAGTACACTGTGGGTTTTTTCTGCTTAACCAGAGGGGTGAAAGATGGTTTGGGGTCCAATTACCTTCAGACTGGCACCCAGTTTCTTAGACGGATGGTATCACAGCCAAGGAGAACTTCCCCCTCCCAAGTCTCCTTCTCACCTGCCTGGAAAAACACATACCTCTGCAGCTTCAAATCTGCTGGGTCTCTAGGTTTGCTACAGCCATCGGATTTTTTTCTGGCATTTCTGGGACCTTCAGCATCTGAGAGCCTCTCCTGGAAATCAGCCTCCCCAGATCCTTTCCATCTTGCAAATATTTTTGCCACATACCCAGGTTATGAACATGAAGTCTTTCTAAAATCCACTAAATGCTGCAGAGGTTTTTCCCTTCCTGCCTGGTTTTGGCATTTTGGGGAGGCTGAGTGCTCTGTTTGCACCACAAGCAGGTCCCACCCAGTGACTTTTGCTGGATGAGCAGCTCCTGTTGCCATTTGTCTTGGGAATCAGAGCAACCTCTGAGCAGAAGAGAGCTGTTGCCTGAGGACACCCATGTCTCTGAGCATCTCCCTCTGTGGTGAAAGGTGAAATTCCACCCCAGCTTCACTGGCTCCAATCCACGAGCTGCATTAGCAGAGCTTTGCTAGCTCAGGATAAGACCAGTTTCTGCCATTGCAAAAGTATCTCAGCCACCCAAAGTGCTGCCTCCCAGCCACACTGGGTGCCAGACAGCAAGAGAGGATGCTGCCCTATGCTGGGAGTCGACATGTACCCAGGCGGAGAAATTGACTGCTGAGCTCAGGGCTGTACCGTGCTGGGATGCTGCAACATGGTCCCCTCTCAGGTGACATCAGCCAGCTCACATTTCCCAAAGAGGTTTTGAGCTGAGGTTCTGCAGGTTGCACCGGGCAGCACTCGGGCAGGTGAAGGCAGCTCTGCCCACAACATCCCTGCAAGGCCAAGGGGCACTTTTAGCAGAGATCCAAGCTCTGGGAAACACGGCAATTTCCTGCCTAAGCAACAAGCATTTGACTTCTTGCAGGATCCTCTGCCAGCCAATTTTCTCTCTCTGGGTCCCTTCCAGCTCAGCAGTCCATCCCCAGTGCGGCACAGGGCTGCAGCCAGCAATCAACAGATCCAATCTGTCTGGGATGCTCTCAGCCTGACTCTCACATCCTGCAAGGTGCCTTCTCCTCTCTTTGCATGCCCTGGGAGGGTTGATGGAATCATCTGCATGTCCTCCCTTGCTTGTCTCTTCCTGAAGATCCTGGGAAGCTTGTTCTGTTCTTGGTGAGATCTGTGCCATAAGTCTCAAAAGCTGGAGTGTAAGTGTTTGAAGTGCTCTCAAAGGCAAGAACTGGCACCTTTAGCACTAGGAAATGTAGTTGCATCCACTTGCCCAAGCCAATAATGGTTTTTAAGAGGGAGCCTGCAGTGGGAAGGGTTCTTCTAGTAGCTTTGTCACTGCAGGGAAAGTCTAGAGCCAATAAAGGAAATTGACTCTGTCACAGTGAGAGGAACTAAGGAGAGGAAAATGATCAAGTAAACTAAACAGGACCACAAAAAATCTCCCAGTGCTCTTAAATAAAACAGAGATTAGCAGGAGGATCTGCAGGCTGGGACTCAGATCCTCCACTGAGGTTTTGTATGGGCTTGGGTGAATCACTTCATCCCAAACCATCCCACCCCATCTTCCTGTTTCTCTATCTGGGAAACAGAAACAATCTTGATTCCCCAGTAAGAGCTAGTTTAGTGATGGCTGTGAAGCTCTCGGAGATCTCCTAGAGTTGGGGGAAGCCACAGGGAGGCAGATCACAGCACACGGGATGGTGGGGAGCAGCGAGTATAACCCTTCTAGTTCTGAACAAACTCTTCCCTCAAATGCTTTCAGCAGCCTCAGCTAATAGCTTGTTTTATATCACAGATATCCTGGAGCTGCAGATTAGCCCCAGCTTCACGTAACACTGTGCACAGAGGCAACAGGGGCTGCAGCAGTTCCTGGCTCCCCCCACCACGTGCCCACTGCAGCCAGTGTATGAGACTCCCAGACCACCAAGACTGCAATCCTGGCTGAAAACCGCTTCATGCCACACACCAAAGCAAACAGATCCTCTTTTGAGAAGGGGATTTATATAAAGGCAGTGAGATCGAGACTTCTTGCATACAGGAGACGAGTCTTTGCAAAACCTGACTGCATTATTGGCAGGGGTCTCACCTCCATCCATGTGAGGGAGAACCATCCCCTGCCTGAGTGTCCCAGAGCACCTCCCTTTATCTCTTCAGGGATGGAAATCAGCCTTCTTGATCCTGGAGCCACGGGAGGGACTGGCATTTGCTGGGCATTGTTACCATGAGGCTGTGAGCTTTCCAAGCCCTCTTTAATACAAGTAATAACAAGGGATTTCAACTGGCCAATAAAGATGGAACCAAAGTAATCCCAGCAGGAGCATATTTTTATAAGCTGGAGTTGTAAGAGAAAGGGCAGGAAACCTGACACATCACAAATCACTCTCCTGTCACTTGCTGTAATCTAGAAATGCTCT
>VYZU01079574.1:0-18107 GCA_013401355.1 Ceyx cyanopectus
AAATGAACTAGGAAAATGAACTAGAAAAGAAAAATAAGGCTTACAGTATATGTGTGATAAG
Source organism: Ceyx cyanopectus (assembly GCA_013401355.1). Taxonomy (NCBI): domain Eukaryota; kingdom Metazoa; phylum Chordata; class Aves; order Coraciiformes; family Alcedinidae; genus Ceyx; species Ceyx cyanopectus. Next base: position 62 of record VYZU01079574.1, read on the forward strand.
AATAGTCTAGACATCAGTGTATGAATATCGAATCACAAAAACTGAATGAATAACAGCGTGATAAGATCAAGTAAATTCAATAAACACAAAGCTGCTGAATATTTAAGAGAAAAAAAGAATATGTCTGGAGTACAATTAGAAGACTAGTTCAGTAACAAGCTCCCCTAAGTTTCCCTTTGGGCTCATTCCAGAGACAAGGAAAAAAAAAGATTAATCTTAGTTCCATAATGAAAAATGATGTTTTAGTGTAAGATAGTGGGTTGCTTGAGGAATATAATAGTGGAAGGAACCTCCTGGGTCACAAACACAGTTTCTGGTATTTCAGGGGTCTTTCCACATGCTGTCTGTCATGAATCTACCACAATCCATGTCAAAAGCATTTATTTATTTTCTATCCCTGCTGTTCCCTTTCAAAGAGGAGTTCCAGAACCTGATTACGGTAATAGCTAAGAACCTTCTCATTTTCAGCCAGAAGTTATTAATGGGCAATTTATACCCATTTGTACTTCTGCCAATAGCCCTTTAGCTTAAATTGTCTCTTTCCCCACTGTTGATCCTCTGATATATTCATAGGCAGCAGTCATAATCCCTCTTCATTTTCGTCTCCTGGCACTGATCAACACAAAATGTTTCAGTCTCCCCTGTATTGCAGCTATTCATTCCCCTGCTAATCCCTGAAGCCATTCTCTGGTCCTGCCTAAATCTGAGTTTATCTTCCAGATATCCATGGGGGTGGGCACAGGCAGGGACAGCTGCCTCCTTGAAGGAAAAGGACTCAACAGCATCCTGGGCCTTGATGTCAACACTTTCTCCATGGGAGATACTTATCCCAGTGCTCTCAGTGATGCATTTCCCTTTTTCCCACGCAACGTTGCACTGGTAGCTCATAGTCATTCTCTGATGAACTATTTGACTTTGGGGTTTCCAATTGTGAAGTCCCAAACTGACAGCAGAAGCTCTGCTGTTTTTTCCCTAGGCGTAATATCTCGTTTTGCAAACTAGTAAACTTGAGCCAATTTATTTTATTTACTGCACCTCTGTATCATTAATGATTATCAACGTTATGTAATCAGTAGACTTTAATATACAGAGCACTGTATAGTTTTCTATACTCTCCTGCATATATTGTCACTATGAAAAGAGCAGTACAGGGTATTACAGACCTATTTATGAAATTTATATTACAAATGTACTTATGAAACGTAATTTGGAGCCCACTAGAGCCAAAAGACTTTATTAGCATCCAAGTGGCTCAGAAATAATGGCATCTAAATGCATTTTGGTGGGTGTGAAACTAGTCCTTTTTCATTCTCTCAGGAAAGGCAAAGCTAACTAAGTATCTTCATAAATCCACTGTATTGCTCGACAATCCCCAAGAGCAAAAAAAGTTTTCTGTATTAAGGAACTGCAAGCTGAACTGCTTTTCTTCTTAATAGAAACAGCCAAAGCATCTAAGCTCGAGAACCTGGTGTGAACCTATTGTGAACCTCATCTCAGCTCAGGAGGAACTGACAAAAAGGATAGTCAGATCAATTGGCTAATCCTTTCATTAAAAAGCTATTCAAGAAAAGATAGTTCTTTATGTCATTCATCTTGGATGCACTATGATAAGCAGTGTGTTTCCTTGAACACAGAAGGAATAAATGAAGCCAGGATTTTATTACTGTGAAGTCCTGTGGGAGCAGTTTGTCCAAGAAGCTTACAGCTCCTCCGAGTCATTGTCAAAGGTATATCACTTTAGGGGAGATGAGGTCAGCATCTCATCTCCTGATTGACTACTCTCTTATGGGACTAGATACCTGGGATTTAGAGGAATATGAAAGTCAGGAAGTGTAAGATTGACATGAGTGTCTTTGAGAAATCAGGGTGGCTTTTGTGGTAGAACTGCAGCACAATTTTAGAGAGGGATGTAGGGAAGAAAAAAAATGCTGCCCTTCATGTCTCCTGTGGAAGAAAGAAAACAGTGAACAGAGTGACCTAAATCAGAGCTGGATGAATTGTCAGTGCTCCCTGGGCTTGGAGAAAATAGATCATCCTAAAGGCTCTCACAACTTCTGCTGCTACCCTGTATTTTCTGCAAATCTCATGGCTTGCTCTGCAGCTCCAGGTCTTGAATTGTAGGTCTCCTTGCGAGCTATAAAGCTCTGTCCTTTTGCTTTCCTCAGTGCAGCTTCTTCCTTTAAATCTTGCAGCAGAAATGCCATTCTTTGACAAATTCAGAGGTTTCTGTAGCTGTGATAAAAGTGAAAAGCTCAGTGATGCTCATTCTTCACTGCCTATGTACTTTGTAAACCGATTCACGTTCAGCAAGGGTGACAAAAGTGGGTGCAGAATTTTCCTCTGATCCAAATGCAAGGTAGGAAAGAACAAGAAATGAGAATCTCTGGCTTTTATGTCTTTAAATTTTCTATCTGGAGCATTAAAAATAACAGCATTCACTGTTTTGTGATTTTTCTTTTCCTCCTTACCTCTTACCAAGAAGTCTGTTAGAAATCTAACCAAACCATAAATGCAGACATTGTCTTCCACAGCATGTCCTTCACTATTTCAGACATTTCCAGAGGCAAGCAAAGTTCATTTTCTCCCCTAATGTTTTTAGGATCAGTTACTTAAAATAAGGAAAACTAAGTAGCTAGCAAAATGGAAAATATATTTTCCATTTTGCTATTGATTCTTCTATTTTTCTATTTATTAAAGGCATCTGACCGTGCCCTTAATAACACATCTTAACTTTTGGCCAGCCCTGAAGTGATCAGGCAGTTGGAATTGTAGGTCATTGTAGGTCCCTTGCAATTGAACTATTATTCTATTCTATTCTATTCTATTCTATTCTATTCTATTCTATTCTATTCTATTCTATTCTATTCTATTCTATTCTATTCTATTCTATTCTATTCTATTCTATTCTATTCTATTCTATTCTATTCTATTCTATTCTATTCTATTCTATTCTATTCTATTCTATTCTATTCTATTCTATTCTATTCTATTCTATTCTATTCTATTCTATTCTATTCTATTCTATTCTATTCTATTCTATTCTATTCTATTCTATTCTATTCTATTCTATTCTATTCTATTCTATTCTATTCTATTCTATTCTATTCTATTCTATTCTATTCTATTCTATTCTATTCTATTCTATTCTATTCTATTCTATTCTATTCTATTCTATTCTATTCTATTCTATTCTATTCTATTCTATTCTATTCTAGTTCTGCTCACCATTGATGTTGATGTGTTTTTGCTTTTCCTCTTGTGGATTGCCCTGGTAGGTTTAGCAGATCAGCAACAGAGTGAAAATGTTCTGGGACACAAAGGTGTCACTCACACAGGCAATAAGAAATCCTTTCACTGGAGCTGTGAATTGAGGCAATTTAGGGTTCTTGTAATCTGATGGATAATTTAGTGGGGAAAAAATGTTAGTTTGAAGTCAGAAACATGCAGTGGTCGACAGTGCTCTTAAATGTCTTTGTGGATAAAGTGTGGAGTGTTTGAAGAATTCCCTTCTGGCTGCTGTTACCCTCCAGTTAAAAGCAGTTTTAGTGTAAAACTTGAGGCAAGTGGTAGGCTGCTTCTTTTCCTAGGTGGCTTAAATGAGAGAATATATCTTGTTTTTCATCACTGACCCAGTTTTAACTGTCTGAAACCATTCTTGGCAGTGGCCAATATCAACCACAGTGGATCGTGAAGCATGTCTTTTGAGAAAAGAAATGTTAAACTAATTTATTAATTGATCAATAGAATCAGACAGTATTCACAATAAAGTGAATGTGAGGACTTGAAGAAGAAAAGGAAGTATATGTAGCATATCTCCTGGAAATGTTCTTTCTGAAAGCAGAGCAGATGGGATGAGGAGAGCAACAAAGTTGTGAGAGACAGCATGAGAAATAAAAAAGCAATGAAAGAATGAAGGTTGAAATGTGTGACAAGCAATATTTTTGGCAGAAATTGTCTATCCACAGCACTTAATTATACTTACTGTAAGGAAAATGCAACTGTTCTGCTGTTAAAAGCCACCCACATGTCACTGCAATGATTTAAAATCAATGAAATGCAGCAGTTTTTGTGGAAAATATGAGCAGATAGACTGTTTTTATTCATTTTCCCTTAATGGATCTCAATTGTCAATTAGCTGTTCTCCAGCAGCCTTTGCAGGGGATCTTCAAGAGCCACCTACTCTGGTTTAAGCTGGAAAGTATGCAAACAAGTCAAGGTCTGTTTGCAAGTCAAATAGTTATCACCCTGGAAAGCTCCCAGCTGTATAGGATCAGACAAATATCTGAGGAGGAAAATTATAGATTGTAAAGGATGTTTGATCCACATCTGCTTAGAAAATGAAATGTATATGTCAATTTTGATCAGATAGAAATGTTGGATAGACACCACCTAATCAGCCTTAGTCCCAGCTCTACAGCTCAGCATGTGGGCTGATGCCAGGTGACCATTAGGGAACATTCCTGGTTTGCATTCTGCATGGGACTTGTTCTTGGAAAGGTGTCATAGATTTAAGGACTGACCAGGGACAAGAAACCAGCAAAGCAAACTTTGGCCAAAAAACTGTATTATCATCCTGTTCACAAAAGGCAGAGAAATGTCCCACAAACCACTTGTAAATAGGCAAGTTTAGACAGTGGATAGTTTCTCAGCCTCTAGCCAGTCTGTGTGGATTACAGAATTCCAGGGACTGCCCTGAGGTGATTGTGTGGAAACATTTTGGGTTTAGAATGGTTGCATTGTAGTGAGCAGTAAATTTGGGTGCTGGCCACATCCACTTTTCTCCCAGAATTTCAGCTTTCTTTTGTATCCAGCAGACATTCCAGAATTGAAGCCCCAGGGCTCAGATGCTGATGTAGAACTCTTCTTCATATTCATTTTCGTTCTGCCCCAAAGCAGAACTTGATGAATAATGATCAGACAGATTAAAACTGCCCACATATTACACTACAGATTTCTCTTTTTCATTAGAACATAGCTCTGTTACAGAAACTTTCTCTGCCCATTTGCGGGTTATTTTCTGATCCATCTACATACAGATTTGAAAAATATCTTCAGATCAACACTTTAAGCTGTTTTCCCTCAGTCCATTTCTTATTTTCCTGGAGCAAAAATTGTTATTACTCATTAAAATCTTTTTTTTTTTTGATCAGCAAAATTATTGATACATGTCTTGCAGCTTGGGGCTGGGAAGTGTTTGAAGTTTTTTAGTTTCTTTTCGTGCTATTTCATGTTGGAAATGATTGCAGTGTATATTTCTACAATAATTCTCCTGGCTGTTAGTAACATTCTCAGTGCTGATGGTACATATTTAAGCAATAGATTCTATGAAGGATTTCAATAGTAGTGACATATACAATGTCCACTGTTTATCCAATACTGTGTGTCCAGTGTTAAATTATTGAGACAGAATGTATTCCCATTGATTGCTCTGAAGGTTATATGTGTATCAGTAAATCAAAACAAGCTTTAAAAAGATAGAAAATCAATTGATATGAGGAATAGGAAAGACATAGATGTTGAAACCTTTCTCATAACCTTGGCTGGCTTTTATAACTATAATCTAACTGAGCTTGGGTGGTTTGGATTTTTTTTTTTTTCCAAACCATTGCTTTGACTGAAAATGACTGATGTGCAAAAAAAGGATGTCAAAGCAGAGCAACAAGTTTACCTCAATAATAAACTTGTGAGTGACTTTAGCTAGGAATAAAATGCTGATTTCTATTTAATAACTTGCTGAAATGCCATTTTCAAAGCAAGCATTTTGCAATGTTTTATGCGTCATAAGTATATTTCTAAAGCCAGCTAATGTAAATGGTCATGGTGATTCCTTCCTCAGATACGGTATACATATATATATATATAATATAAGTTTCCAAAGTTTGCAATTTAGGTGTAATAAAAACATCTAGTAACAGTTTGCTCTAATTAATGTTTCTTACAGAATTGCTCCCCAAATGCCAGCAGATGAACTGCCAGTACAAATGTGCCATGACCAGGAACGGCAGCCGGTGTTACTGTGGTGATGGGTACCAACCAGGCAGTGATGGAAGAAGCTGCACAGGTAAAGAAGAATAGGCTGTCCTGTCAACACCCAGGAATCCTGATGGGCTAAGAGGTCCCCAGTGGCTCTCAGGGGGTGGTGGCCCCCAGCAGCAGAGCTGCTTCTTCGCCCAGGTTCAAAGGTGTGGGCTTGTGGGGTGGGCAGGCAGAAAGAGTCCTTGGGGTGACTCTTTGGTGCCTCTGTGCCCCAGCAATTGCTATTAAGTAAAGAAGTTTCCTCAGCCAGACTGGAGGAAGTGGGGAGGGTTTGCCCCTGTCAGACAAGCTTACAGCTCACTGGTGCCAGCTGCTCTCCACACCTCACTGCCAGGAGACTCAGTAAAACCTGTGCTGCTTCACCCTGTGCCCATAAAGTCACACCTAGATTAGAATTTGATAAATGAACACTCCCAGATCATACAACTTAGCTGGGAATGTTATTTCAGAGTAATTAATTGTAGCCTGAAATTACTGTTCTCTTCCATTTTTGAAATATATGACTTCTTAATTCTCTCTCCAGGTATTTGTTTCTTGTTTTATTTTTTCTCTTTTTATAATCATATTGGAGTTCTGTTGCCTTATGTGTATGCTCACTGCGAATCACTCCTCTCTCCAAGTAATAGTGCTAAGCCAGATTCTTCATAAATGTAATTTATTATAAGTTCTTTTGCTCTCTGGCTGTCATGTTTTGTGATTAAGAATATATCCAAGGAAATAATTTCAACAGCAGTTTTTTTTAAATGTCAATTTATTACTTAAACTCTCAGCCACTGTTAAATAGCTTATCTTGATTTTATGGTATTATGCCTATATACCCTAGTTGATAAAATTGTTCTTTATATTTAATAGAAGAAATATATAGTTTTTGATGTAGTGGATGATAGTTTAATGCAGAAGTTGTGACAGTTCATTTAAGGAACCATAAGACATTGCCAGCATAAACAGGTTTAGAACGATAATCAATTATTTCCTCTCTTGAAATGTTGCTTCATTCATCAACCCTGATAACTAATGGTCTCTAGTACTAACAGGAACCCAAATGTCTCCCTAACATGTTGAAGACATTGGACACTACTTGAAAAAATGAAGAATTTATCTTTCAGATTTAATAACTATTAAACTTGAAAACTCCAAGGCTTCTGTTTGGGTTACTAGAGGCATTTCAACAGCCAACATCCATGATATGGGTAAAACATAAAGCATGATAGCAGAATGATATAAGAAGAATAATTCTGAATTGTTTCCTGATTTATTTTTTTCCTGAATACTTAACTCAGATCTCATTACTGTCCCTTTAGACTTGAATGAATGTAATATATATGGAAGCTGTAGCCAGATGTGTGCAAATACAGATGGATCATACACTTGCAGCTGTGTGGAGGGTTTTGTGCTTCAGCCTGATAACAAATCCTGCAAGGCCAAAAGTGGTAAGTTTTAACATCTTTTAACCTTAATGAAACTATTTTGCATATTGGTCCTGTGTAGTAGATACATTTGAAAACATAGAGACAGACACAGAGGAGATGAACCTTCCTTCATTCCACTGCAAAGGGCCACACAACAACCCTAGACAAGCATTTCACATATTATGATACTCCAAGGGAAATATTAGAAGTTATTATATGGTTATTATTTAAGTGAAATACTCAGTTCAGCTGAGATTAGAACAGTTCCCAGTTTCCCTCTTCATAAATAAATCAAATATTTTCCTCACATAAACAAAACAGGCTGTTTATGCTGGGAAGACAGCACAGATAGTGAGAAGACAGAGGAAAGCATCATGAGGTAATTTTACCCTGAGGAGAAAAAAAGACATGAGATTGTTTTGTCCTTGCCATATCCCAAGAGGTGAATTTCATGATATACATATTCACATTGGGCTTTTTGTTGCTTAGTGCATGTTTTCATTGGTAGCAGTGAATTGGGTATTTGAGCAAATTAGTGAATTGTGTTTAATGAAGCAATATTATACACAGTATTTTCTTACTCAGCATATTCAATTAACAATGTTTTCATATAATAAGCAAGCAAACAAAAAGCTCCTTAAGCAATCATTCAATATCCACAATGATTCAACACCCAATTATATAGCTCTGGTTTTTATGCTCTTTTGGTACATATCCATCAGAAAATAGCAATTTTGTTGGGGTTTTTTTTTTTGAGACTTCCTTAAGTAAAGAGCACTGCTAAATATGTTGTAACTTCAGCACCAGTAAGGGTTATAGGTTTTTTACTCTCTGTACCAAGCTTCTTATTGATCCATGCAACATAGCTGAGCAATTTTAACAAAATCCACAGCAAGGTATTGTGAGCTAAGAAAGTCCATACAAAGTGAAAGCATTTTAATATTCTTCTGCCTCCACTAGATGAAAATCAAGAATGCAATGCTAGATCAGGAAATCCTCATGGTGCCAGTGCTGGGCTTGAGATGAGCCTTTGAGTTTCCCTTAGATCCAGCAGATAGTGTAACGACTGAGTGTTGTAGTGAGCTGTCCTGATGGTCTCGATGAAATCAATCAGATTAACCAGGAACTACTCCTCTGTATTTCTTTACACTTCATTAGATTTATTTTACAGTAGTTTTCTATTATTTTCAGAAAAGAATCACTATCATTAATTAATCGCTGCAGGGCAGTACAAAACAAGATCATGGTGCTGGAAGGAAATGCATGTTGCTTATCACATTGAGGTTTTTTCGTGTAAACACCATTTTTCCTTCAATTAATACTGGATTAAATTATCAATATGATGAATATTTGAGTCAAATACTTCATAGGGCCCAGAGATCAAAAAGAAGCCTGGCACAGTAATTAAGGGACTGTTATCAGAAAGCTCTGCAAGAGCTGCAGTGATTTCTAATAGCTAGGTTACTTCACTGCACCCACCTTGCAGTGTGGAGAATAATGAAGTTTCCCTGTACTGACAGGTCACTTACCCACACCCTCCCCATTACACCCATAGCTCCCTGATCACACAAACTGCTTTTTCACAGCTGTCAGCCCTGTAGGATAAGGCTTGCGCAGGGACAAAAAAGCAACGTGTGCTGAAAAGTATCTGAAACATGTAATGGTTCACAAATCCAAAATGAGCCTGTGTCACCCTGTTGTGCAGTGGGAGAGGCACTACCCTGGTGTGTGTAAGTAGGATTATTACTTCCAAGACATACAGTAATCCTACTACTTAAGGCAAAGAAGCCTTCAGATGGGATATGAGATCCAATGAGAGAAATCACACAAGGCAGCTGCTTACCAGCAGAGCAGAACACGGAAAAAAATGTGTCTAAGAAGGGGGAAGCACTAAAAAAAAATACTTTTTTTTTTTTTTTTACTAAAAAAGCCTACAGAAAATAAAGATGGAAAGAGCAAGCTATCCACAAAAATAGTTGTCAAATAGATCAAATAAGCTGGGGAATATTCTGTTGTGTGTGGAAGAGCAATGACAGATAAGAAACAGCAGCAGAGGTTTAGTTTAGGCATTATGTAAAACATCCCATGTTAGTAACATCAGCTCTGCTGAGAAGATGAACTGCTGTCCACACTGAGATCTAGCACAATACACCACACCAAACTGTCAGCCCTTTGCCACTTCTCAGTAGTCTCTCTAAACTGAGTGGGAGGTTTCTGTCTCTTTACAAGCAGAGAAGTGGGGACATGGTGGAGTTAGAGCAGGTGCCAAGCAGGTGCCACCTGTTCTGAGCACAGGTCTGGAGGAGCCCTGCCCCGTGCAGGGTGCGGTGGCCGCTGGAGCTCCTGGGTGGTTCTTGCAGAGCTTCAACAACCACCTCTCCACATGTGGGATGATACAATTAGCAAAGAACTTCACAGAACTAGTTTTTTTCCTACCCTTCAGGCAGCCAAATGCTTGGCTGTGAAGGCGGGTAACGTTTATCCCTCATTAAATTTTGCATTTTCTTCCTCAGCTCATTTAAATAACTTTGGAGCTGGAAACTTTTAGCTGCACAGCACCTTTGGGAAGGATGTTAAAATAGGTATCAAAACAGCCAAGGGCTTTTTCCAGAGTTTTTAATCACACCTTGTTTTATGAATAAAGAAGCAGTTAATGACTTCTTCTGAGGTGAAAATGAAACAAAATATAGCTTTGCTGAACAGAGTTTTAGAACTTCTTTGTTTACCAAGTTTGTATGGCTATATTGCAAGGTCTGCATTTGATGAAAAGAATATTTAAGGAAACAAAATGACAGAACTGGAAATCTGTAGCTGAAAAAAAAAACACAAAAAAAACCCAAGCATCTTTCTTCCAAAAGTTCTTTATATGTTATATCTGCATAGCCTACATAGAGAGAAATGGCATATGATATGAAATGCTTGTCATGTAGATAAAGCAGGATGAACTGATTATGATTAAATCAAAAAGCTTTTCCTGATATTTAGAAAACATTCATCATTCTTTAATTGTTTTCACAAGATAGTTTTTGTCTACATTTAACCCATATCTGGGTGTAAACTATAATGGTTGCTCCATCACCTGGTGTCCCTTCCCTAGCAGAGAAAAGGATTGGGAAAATAATTGCAGACCTATGGGCTAAAATTAAAACACACTTAATAAAATAGCAAAACTAATACCAGTGCCAGTACATAAACAAAGTTCTACTCAGCCCAGCAAACATACAATGGTCACAATAAATGGGAAGGGCATCCTAAGGAGCAGGATGGTAAGTGAGCCCCTCCAGGGGTAGAGAGCCCCACACTCAGCAAATTCTCACAGAATCAAATTTTGAGCCTTTAGATATAAACCAGCCCATTTGTGGGTTATACTGGGGATAAACATTGAAAATTTACTTCAAAATGAAATTGGACTGCATTGGATTCAACAGTACCAAACATTTTTCAGACTGAGATACAATACATGCATTGGTCAGAGCAAAGTACTCAGAATTTATGATGCACACCTCAGGAGAGGGGTTTTTAAGCTGCTTGTAAACACTGAATTCTGGATTTTAGCCTTTTCATGTCATTGTAGTGAGGGAAAAAACCCCTCAACTCATTGCTGGCATTTCTGAAGCTTTTCTTCCAGAGAAGTGGGACTGTTGGCACAGCAAAATGCCTTAGTTTCTGATTTGTTGTGACATCACTTATTGATCTGTATTTTAGACAAGATCAGGGAGGGGGGAAACGCAAGTCTTTCATCTTTTCCACTACTCTATCTTAAACATAATTCAAAGGAAGATGCTTTCATTTTAGTCAAGAGGGATGAATCATAAAACTTTCCTGGATTAGAGAGCTGTTCACTTCTTATCTTTCCTAGAAAATGGAGAAAAAAAAAAAAAAAAAGAAAATAAAAGAAAACTTGTTAAAAAATAGCAGACGTGAAGTCCACTTATTTCCAAAGCTGCTGTCAGCTCTCTGTAACTCATCCTAGACCGGTGCACTAAACTTTTAAACTTTGTTCTTGAGAAACAGGCAAGAAGATTGTGTGAGGGAGAATACATGATTTTTTTTTAATAAACTTTTTTTTTTTGGTCTGTATTAGACAATAACATAAGATGCTTTCAATTTTTTTTTATATATTTTGGACCTTCTAATAATTTTTGTATCATTTTATATTTAAAATAATTATTATATTAAAAAAAAGTAATTATGAAAGCAGCCTTTATCTGAGCCACACTAAAAGAAGCAGGTTACCTACCCTACTGTGAAAAAACATGATTAACTGATTCGATCCATTGAATTATTTCATGTATGGGCTGCTTGAAAAATATAATTTCAAGCTCAGTAATCTAGTTTCTGGATAAGTTCTGCCAGGACGTAGATGTATTTTTAATGTTTCATAGTTCCTGCTGAGCAGAACCTCCTAGCAGTGCCACGAGTCCTTCCCATCCTTTTGTCTGCAGGCAGGTTTGATTAGAACTGGTGCTCAGGAGGTCTGATTCTAATTCTCTTTACAAATTCCCTCATGTCATAGACATTAATACTAAAATGCAACCTTTCAATGGAGTTCAATGAGGTATTAAATCCTCGTTACTGCTTTCAGTAGGTCAGTGCAGAACAGAGCAAGAAAGGATACGGTTCCCTCTTGTAATATCAGAGAACTGAACAACCTGCTGGCTTTGTAACTGGGTAGCTGCCTTCTCCCAAAGGCTTTACGGATTTCAAAGTGGGGAAATATCCTACTTAACACAAACTGCAAGAGCAAAAATAACAATAAAGGATTGTTCACACTGCTGCTGGTTAGGAATGGAGATATTGAATACTGAAGTAGGCAGTGGTAGTGTTGTGTGGGAAGGGAGATGCTGACCACAGAGATGGTAGGTATAAAAAAACCCATCATAAACCTAACAGAATTGTGCTTGCACCACAAGGCTTTGTTTCAGAAAGAAGTTCAATCCCTTTAATTGTTAGATATTTTCTGATTTATTTTTTTTTAACCATCTTATGCATGGCTAAGACTGATACATTGGAGGATGTGGATGTGAGGCTGATGAGGATAGTCAGTAAATTCAGGAGGTAAGGCTACAGAAGTGAGATTTTGCAGATTTCACTTTGGGGATTTACTGTGGGTGGGAAAATTATGTTACAAGGTAGATTATACATTATGGAATGAGAATTAATAGGGAAAGAGTAAATGAGATCCACTTCAGAGAGAACTGGGGCTGATCCATTATAGAAAACAAGTTATATCTGTGACAAAATAAATAATTTAATAGCTAACAAGGTGTTAAAATGAAAGCAGATAGTACTAAAGAAGAGAATATTATGCCTAGTTCTGTGGGTTGGAGTGAGACCACTGAGCACCATATTCACTGAGGCATTCTATTCTCTTTTACCAGATTTGCTAATAAAGTATTATTTATTAAATCCTTTTATGTATACCAATTGTGTATCCATTTAGAGAGCTGGGATTGCTCAGTAATGTTTTGAAAACTTTATTAAGTAGGATGTTGATTGGAAGTACCATGTGTCAATACAGGTGTAAGCATTGATTGATTCCTTTGAATCCAAGCAGATTACATGGGAGTGAGAGCTCTTCACTTGGCAACACAAGTATTTTTCATGTATATTTGCAACAGCAGTGTGAATTTCTGTGGTTTTGGTAATTTTTTTAAATACAACAAAACTTCACTTGCAGTTGACTAAGTCAGATGCATCATTTCAAACCAGCCTTGGATATTCAAGGCAGTAATGCAATTAAAGTTTCACCTAAAGCAAGAGCAGCTGCTTTTGTGCCTAATAGCACTCATCATAATACTAAAAATATTTTGTCTGAATATTAATTGTTTGTTCCTCTGTGTAGATAATGTAGTTTTTTAAAACTTTGAGTTGGAACATTTTGTATTTTAAGGCACATTTTCTTCACTATTGGGGTATTATCATTCCCTTCGTTACTCACACATTGCTCAAGTATCTTTATAAATTCCTAACAGGATTTCTAGGAAAAATTATTAAGGCAAATGTGACAATGCTTTAAGTTGCATGCAATATCCTAAGATGAATTGCTTCTTCATATTTTTTATTTGTTTATTGTGACTTAATGGTAACCTAAGAGAAACTACACATTCTTTGTTCCATTTTTGCTGTAAGGAAACACCATTGCATGATGCTTTCTCCTTTATAGTATTTAGTGTTAGGCCAACCATCTGCATGATGTAGTCAAGTTTTGCTTCATTATGGTTTTGTGCTGGGTTCATTTTAGGTTGTTTTGTTGGTGGTTTTTGTTTGTTTGTTTTTTTTATGCAGCATCCACTCTTCACTTTTTTGTCTTATTTTAAAGATTCTAATATGAAAACTACCTTGCCATTTCCTGTGTACTTATAAGTTCTGCAGGTTTTCCCGGCCTTCATTCTTGTGGTAAGGCCAGCAATCTGGATAGAAATAATTTGCATAAATTGTATTTCATTTTATGACTTAGGCATGAAAAATGTTGTAATAATGATACTTGGAATTAAACAGAAGCTGTGGGGCTAGGGTAATTAATTTTCTTTAATGATGTGAACCATTAGAACAGCAGGATAAAATAGACTAGTAATTTGGAATATATGATAGTTATGAAAATAAAAACAAAACCAATTTTTAATATCACTTAAAACATGCAGGTAAGAACATTAAAAACTACATTAAAACTGAAAAGATAAATATGGTGCACACATTCTGTTAACACTTTATGTTCTCTTCACTTTGTTTTTAGAGCCTGCTGATAGACCTCCTCTTCTTCTGATTGCCAGCTCTGAAACAATTGAGGTTTTATATCTTAATGGAAGCAAAATATCTGCCCGAACTCCTGTGAAAGGATCTGCAATTTTGACACTAGACTATAGCTTCAAAGAGGACACAATTTGTTGGGCTGAATCAAGAGATCTTTCAAGTCAGCTGAAGTGTGCCAAGATAACAAAAGCTGGGGAGTTAAGAGACGAGTGGATAATAAACATTGCTCAGTATCTTCACAGTAAGTATTTCATAGTGTTTTAGGAAAAAAAAAATAGTGTCTGTCTTGGTGAACTGTTGCAGGAGCTTTCAGAAGAGTTTTGGAGCTTGCTGTTGAAAATAGTCTTAAGGCATTAAATACTGCAACTTATATTGAAGTACTTCTGTAGTCGTCACTCATACACATATATAAATTCAGTACCAAAGTGTTTAAAGATGTGTGGTTTTGTAAACTAAATATGTGTGCAAACAGCAATGCAACAGGAGAAGAAGTGCTTCCTTTTCTCTGGGAAAATAGTGCTAAGTAGAGCTTGAAATGGGACAATATTAACAATGAATCAAAGCAGCACATGCTTATCATGTTTGCTGTCAACTGTCATTGGTATGTTAGCTCTTGAAAAGAACAAAATATTTCCTGATTTACTGGAAATGCTGCCCCTGTTTTGCAGTTAAGAAAAAATATTTTAAAAGACCTAAACTCATCTTAGTGAATTAATCTTTGGCATTAGAGCATTATTTCTCTGTCATCTTTTCCGCAGAAGAAGGTGTTCATCCACCTAGACATTCTCATGTGAACAGACTGCACAATGGCATGCAGTGTAAAAAATAATTGATCTGCATGAATCTCAATCTGACCATCTAGTTCAGGAATATTCAAATCACAAATGAGATTAGAACACTTAGAGGTACATGTTAAAATGATGTTGTCTTCATACAGATTGTGATTTAGACTAGAGAGAGCTGTTGTAAGATGTGGTCATTTCTGCAAAGTAAGTAACTTGCAGAGGTTAATTCAGAACTCCACTGTTGCTGGCTTGTTGGTTGTTTTTTCCATCCAGTATTCACTCAGTGCAGAAATTATCCACCTGAGAAATAACTTTTCTTCCAGACAAATCTGGAGTCTGACATGACACGGCATGAGTCTCTTCTTACTGTATCTATTAAATAGGCCTGCAAACTTATATAGGCTGAAAAACTGAGTTTTGATTTGAAATTCTTCCTTTTCTTTCCTCCACCTTCCGTTACCCGTCAGGCAACTTCAGCTTTTTCTCTTCATCATGTAGCACTACATGTGATATGGCAAATTAATTCACTTTAACTCCACCAAAAATTTCAGCCTGAGCACTTTAAGAGTAATTGTTTTCTCTGGCAGTTCAGGCCAAAGAAATGGTCATGCCCATGGAGTTATTGATATAAAAATGGAAGGTCTGTTCTTGATAGAAACTTTATAGGAACTCAAAACTTTTGAGTGTGTTTTCCTGTGTAACCAGAAAGAGGATATTTCTAAAGGCATTTAGGAAATAAAAACAAAGGGGGGAAGGGGGGTTCAGGGAGTACTTTTAGCAATGTTTGTGGAATTCTGAGTGTTTGGGATTGTTTTGGTTTTTTTACTGACTTACTCTACTGTTCTTTTTTGTTAGTGGAATAAAACTGCATATGACACACAAAGTGATAGAAAAGTCAGTTATATAATGTGATTGGAACTGCTTGAAGTGGATGTATTAAAAGTATTTGTTTCAGTGAAAGCAAGTAAGTCCTGTAGTTAGGAACAAAGATTATAGATCATCTTTTAAGTCAAAAGAGTCTATTTAGGAAAGCAGGGACTATGAGAATGACTTTGTTTTAAAGACAGGTCGCACTGTACCAGCTCCAGGCAGTGAGCATGTGCTTTGGGTTCACAGAAGAAAAGAAATAGCAGTCCTTTAATATCTAACATTCCCTCTCAGAAGACAGTCCAATATCACTTTATGCTGGAATGGATGTGTCCCATCTGGATACAAGTGGATTCCTTTGAAGAGCAGTGTTAACTTGGTCTGCAGTGCACCTCATTCTGCATAAGATGCTGATCCTGTGCTTTGGTGTTGCTCGTTACAGGAGAACAGCTCCCATGGTGGCATTTTTTGTGCTTACTTATCAAGCTGGTTTCAGGATTTTTACATCAATTATATAATGGATAGATTTTGTTTCATCAATTTATCCTTTTAAATAAGGTTTTGTGTGGTAATAGTAGCACAGTCATTCTTGTCTTAGCCAAGGCCAGGCACTGCCATGTTATTTCATCTTTGTCTTTTTAAGACCTAGAAGTTTTTGGAAAAGAAGTGGGAAATTTTCCTCTTGGAAAGATTTCTTCAGTATCAGAGCCAAATAGTCTTTCAGGGAAGATTCTGCTATAAGGGAGGTTTGTGAAAGCACTGCCAGAATAACAGGCATGCTCCTAGACACTTCACAGTCCACTTCCAGGCAGTACAGCAAGACTTTCAGGAACAGTCATTTATGGAAGTGCTACCTCTAGGACCAAAATAGCAAAAAATCTTTTTAATGGCATGAGTGTGGAAAATCTCTCACAATTTTCTGCCCTTCCAAAGCCATGATGTGCAGTGCTTTTGTGTGCTGAGGTGGGAGGATGGCAAAAAAAACCATTTTGGATGACAGAATCTCCTTCTTATTCATTTTAATAGTCATTTTTTTCTTCATCATTACAAGTACCAAGCACCTTACACACTCTCCAAACAAGCACCAGGCAGCACAGCCTGGGTTTTAGCCACTATTCTGTAGAAAAGTGATTAAAAAAAAATTAATTATATATATATATAAAATCCCTTCTGGGATGATGCTTCAGAGAATATTTTCTGCTTGGCTGGTATTTAATGCAGGTTTTCTTGGTGTTCAGTTATCACAGTACAGCAGTACAAAACCTGGAATGCTGATGTTTAGCTTTGTCACCTTGTGGTGTTTTATATCCAGACCATTGATCCTGCCTCTCCTCAAAGGGCACACAGCTTTTCTCTTTGTAGATGCTTGTAGAGGACCTATGTGAATGAAAAGAAGCCTCTTGCTTATTATGTAATAATTCAATGTTAATGCAGCTGCTTTCCCTAGTCTGCCCTACCACAGCACAGGAGAAGAGTCACTCCAGTGTTGGAGACAGGTGATGGTCATGGAGGGTCAGTAGTCTCCAGTGGGGAGGCTCTGTGCTTGTGGAACCCAACCCCTTCTCCTTGTCCTCACAAGCACAGCCAAAAATGATTTTTTGGCTCTTCCAGTTTTTGAATGTGGTTGCAGTGAACACCATCAGAAAGGGAGCTGAGGATTTGACCAGGATGTATCTGTGTCTGGTTGTATTCCTGTTTTCTTTCTGCTTTTGGTTCCCTCATAACCCCACCCCTACCCCCTAACTTAAATCACTTTCTAGTACTGATTATCCATAACTACTGGTGCTGTGTGAGAATAACTACAGTCACTGAGCTTGGCATTGATGAGGCTCAATCATTGAATGAAATATTGTCACTTGGCCTTTCTGTTCCAACAGACAAAATCAGTTGGATCTCATCCTTGGATCATGATCAGAATTGCAAGTTCCCATAGTCATATATGTGGGTGTATATCTCAATGATTAATGATGTTTGCACAAAATTTGAGATATAAATTGTATATCACAGATCCTAAGAGGACCTTAAGATAATATTAGGATCCTATTAGGATCTTCTAAATATTAGCTATGAAGGTTCTGTCACTTTTGGTGCATCTTTTATATAGAGTCCCATCTTGCTGGTGGCTTGAATAGTGTCCCTGTAACATTGCATTATATTGTTTTGAGATAAAAGCTTCCACAGAAGACACTCTGAATT